>JAPDVR010000004.1:46370254-46670254 GCA_026230005.1 Gila orcuttii | reverse complement strand
TAGTTAAACTATTTTGAGTAGAATTTACAAAAAAAAAAATTTATGTTCACTACACTAAAATGAATTATGTGCAACCAGATCAATTTAATGGTTTAATTTCTACATACTAAAATTAATTTTAATCCACTAGTTTTTTATCTTTCATGAATATTCAGACAAATAAATCAAACCCAATATTTTCAACTCTAACTTTATTTTTCTGATCCAAAAGATAGATTTTTGCACTCCCAAACAAGAGTGCCAGTAATGTAATTCAGTAATCTCCCAAACAAGATTGGCAGTAATGCAACTCAGTAGTCACCATTTTTCAAATTGCTTTCTTATAACAAAATGCCATAGTATCATCCATTAACAAAACAAATGAACCAGAATAGCTGAATCAAAGTTCAAGTTCAAGGTTCAAGGTAGTTTATTTGTCATTACAATAACAGGTTATGTAATGAAATGCTTAGATCCCACCCCCCAACGTTGCCGATAAAAACATCCTATCACATCCACATAGGTAAATACATATACTAACAGTAAGATAAATATAAATATAATAGCCATAGATACATACAAATAATATGCAAATAATATACTAAAGTCCTGTTAGCTAAGTAGCAATTGTGAAATAAAAAGACAGTATAAAAGGCAGTCTATGTTTGGTGCAGAATGAAGGAAGTGCCTTACAAGTTATATAGTCTAACGGCTAGGGGGAAGAAGCTGTCCCTGAACCTGTTGGTCTTGGTCTGGATGCTTCTGAGCCTCCTGCCCGATGGCAGCATGCTGAACAATCGATGGCCCGGGTGACTAGGATCAGAAATGATCCTTTTTGTTCTCCTCCTGCACCTCTCGTTGTAAAGATCCTGCATGGATGGCAGGTCAGACCCCGTTATGCGCTCTGCTGTTTTAATAACCCTCTGTAATGCCTTACGATCGTGGGAGGTACAGCTGCCGTGCCATGCGGTGACACATCCGGTCAGGATACTCTCAATAGTGAATCTGTAAAAATTGGACAGTATTCTTGCGTCCATACCGAATCTCCTCAGCCGTCGGAGGAAAAAGAGCCGTTTTCTGGCCTCCTTAACCACCATATTAGAGTGGATGGACCAGGTCAGGTCATCACTAATGTTAACCCCAAGGAACTTTATGTTATTGACTCTCTCAACTACAGACTCAGATAATTGTGGCCGCGAGATTACATCAACTACAACTACAACTACAACAATCTACAACTCAACATCAGTAAGACAAAGGAGATAATTGTGGACTTCAGGAGGATGCGGCGAGGAGAATATGCTCCCATTTTCATCAGAAAATTGGAGCATATTCTCCTCGCCGCTTCCTCCTGAAGTCCACAATTATCTCCTTTGTTTTACTGATGTTGAGTTGTAGATTGTTCTCCTGACACCAGAGAGACAATGATCGTATCTCGTCTCTATAGGCCGACTCATCATCATCAGAGATCAGGCCTATAATAGTGGTATCATCTGCATACTTAACAATGGTGTTGGAGGAGTGTGTAGCTACACAGTCATGGGTAAAAAGAAAGTACAGGAGGGGACTCAGCACGTAGCCCTGGGGGGAGCCAGTGCTGAGGATAAGTGAGGTAGAGGTTATGTTGCCCATCCGCACCACCTGAGATCTGCCCGTCAGAAAGTCCAAGATCCATCTGGTATTGAATGCTGCGCTGTAATCTATGAACAGCATTCTCATATACGTGTTCTTTTTGTCTAGGTGAGAGAGAGCAGAGTGAAGTGACAGAGAGATGGCATCCTCTTAGATCTATTAGGTCTATAGGCAAACTGATATGGGTCCAGAGTCGCAGGCATAGAGTCAATGTAAGCTTTGATTAACTGCTTGAAGCACTACACGATGATCGACGTTAGTGCTACCGGGCGGTAATCATTCAAGCAAAGTACCTTGGACTTTTTAGGAACAGGGACAATGATAGATTTTTTAAAACAGATGGGGACCACTGACTGGAGTAGCGAAAGATTGAATATATCAGTAAATACATCAGCCAGTTGGTCAGCGCATACCTTAAGATCGCGGCCAGGAATATTGCTCGGTCCAGCAGCTTTACGAATATGAATCATTTTAAGTTGTTTACATACAACTGCCCTGTTTACTTAAAGGGGGCACCCGCCCTAGAAGACAGCAAACACTGAGGAACTTGTGTGAGATTACATTAAACGGCAAACACTTACATTGAGAGTCAATACCCATTTTTTCACAATACAAGTACATATTTCCAGGACTCAAGGTATTCACTGAGTAAATATTCCAAAACATCCCTAGTACAGCTTTAAATGTTCACAACAGTGGCTGTATACATATATATATATACAGGAGAACTTTGGAGGAAAGCCTTTTACCACCCAATTGCAAGAGCACAACATATACAAATAACAAAATACACCAGTACTATACAGAACAAAAAATACTATGGAAAATACTATAGTACCAGAACCGTCCACAGCTGCAACACAGTGCACAGTCTGCACTCTGAGGACCTGATGCTGAAATTACAAAAAACTGCAAAGTTACATTCAAAAAATACTATAGAAAACACTATAGTACCAGAACCGTCCACAGCTGCAACACAGTGCACACTGAGGACCTGATGCTGAAATTACAAAAAAACTGCAAACAGTTACATTCAAAAATACTGTAATAGAAAAAAAGACCATAATATAACAAAATAGATTTTATGCTTGGCTGAGGTGAAAAAGTTGGTGTATCAATATGGAAACAGACTTACTGAATAAAATGAAACATGTAACTTAAATGTCCACTGAAGCTTAAGCTCCTCTTAAAATAATAAAAATAGTGGCAAATGAAAACATCACATCTGTATGGATCAATGAGGAGGCTGTAACATTCCTACATGAAACTAACAAGAAATGTCATAATTCCATGTTTTCCACATGGTTCTCCATCGTTTGAACTTTAACTGGAGCTCTTTTAATGACATCAATGACGTCACCAACTGTTTATCTCAAAGCGCTTAACAATATTCATATGACGGTAGTGGATGGATGGATAAATTTTGTGCTGAGTGTGGATGGAAACCTGGCTGATAAAAATTCAGCTTAGCGCCGTTCACAAGAGCGGCTGAAGAAATCCTACAGTCCAGCAATGATTTTGTTCTTTAGTCCAAGGACTTTGGGGTAAAGCCTTTCTCCATCCATTTTCAAGAGCACTTTTTGAATGAATTCATAGGAGTATTTCAGCTCTTTGGGGTAAGCCATGTTCAGTACATAGATGACTCCCAGCATCATTGCACATGCTTGGGCTACAGATCCAATCTTGTCAGAATGATTTCTCCTTCAACATAAATGCCAATGTCATCATGTGGTCCAATTTCTCCACTCTCCTTGTTGATGACATAAACGCCCATGGTGGCTTTCTGCAGGTCTGTCTGGATGTCATCTCCTTCGATCTCCTGTATATTTGTAGAGTATAGGTGACAAAAAAAAACAAAAAACAAAACAAAAACAAAAAAACATGAATTTATGTAATAGATTTTAATGACCTAAAAATTCTAAATGTCTTTATATTAACAATATATAATTACACTGGTCAGTAAAACTATTGAAAATATTTTGGTCAGTTAAATAAAGGTTCATGTGAATTAACAAATCACAGATTTTTGTTTTTATGGCATTGTAGAACATATCTAGTCTTTTCTGCAAATGGAGCAGAGAAACAGCAGTCAGAATGGATTGAGAGATGGACTAACACATTGTTGGTATTGGTCTTTTAATTGAACATTAAGAAAAATAATGAATAAAGCCTGCCTTATCGTTTCAAGAACCAACTGATGGTTTAAAATGTTTTAGCCAATTAATGAAAATCTCCAGACACAGACAAATGTACATCATCCTGTGACAACATCCATGTTGTTTTACTCTTCAAGATTTCATTTCCTCAACAAAGTTTGTCAAGAGTCTGTTAATAATTATTGGATGTCAGAGTTCTTGAATGCACCAGGGTGTGTTTTGAAAACTGTACAAATTGTTGATTTTTATACAAATATTCTCAACCTTATGGCTACTTGTATGGTTAAAATGAATTTTCTAAAATTGATGCTTTGGAAAATGGTCACTGGTAATGTTAATGCATTTGTCATCAATGGGCTAAAACATAAAAACACCTGTATGATCCTTACGATCCTCTGTAGTGATATGCTTTAGTGGCTAGAGCATTTTTCAAGTTTTGCATTAGTTGATTTTAAATAAACAGCAGGCTTCCACACTATAATAAATCTAGACCCCAAAATACGACAGCGTGTAGACTGTGATAGAACTAGAGCTGCCATAGTTCCCTTTCGTTGTCACTCCGAGTTACGTCGGATGACGACGAATGGGGTTTCGCTTAGAAAGCCTATAAACTCGAGTATTACAAAACGAGCCAATGGCAAAGAAATGCCATGAGTCTGCGGAATTTGTATGACGTAACTCCGCCCCACCTCGTGGGTATAAAAGGAGGAAGTCCGCAACAGCAGTTTATGTTTTCGCTTCGGAGCCAAGTTTATTCTTCTCTCCACAAGCCATCTCTGAATTGTCAGCTTCACAAACGAGTACCTCGAGTGTTGGTGTGACGGCGATCTACGGCGAGCGCGTGCTTCCTGCTGATCTGTTGCAGTGGTCTGCTAGTCGGTGCGTGTCTCCCCGGGTGCTTCAACACTTGAGTTTTCTCTCACTAAAAGAGCTTGCACGCGGCACGTCTTTTTAAAGACGGCTCGCCCGTGCATTTAAAAAAAAAAAAAAAGAATGGTGCGGCAGCTTGGTATCGGACTCTGATGGGCACGAGCGTTGTCTAGTATGTTTGGGCTTGATCATGCTAGAGCAGCGCTCGTGGATGACTCATGTTTTCTCCGTGGAAACATGATCATCGCGTCATTAAGGTCGGGACTCGGTGAACTCACATGAGTGAGAGTCCCCTCATCCACCCCCCGATCTTCGGCTGGTGGCCAGGGTGACCTGAGGGTTACGGTCTGGAACAAGGCGCCGACTATGTGTCCGCGACCCCAGCCCCCCTCTTTAATGACGGTGCCCGCTAGTGAACAGGTGATTCCCACGGGTCTACCCTCTGGTGGCCCGTGTGTTTCATTTGAAGCTACAGAGGATGATACCATGTTTGTAGCAGCTTCACTAGGTGGGTTTGATTTTCCTGGAAGTGACGACTCGTCGAGTCTGATCCGGAGATGACCGCCATGCTTTCCCGGGACGATTGGTTTTTGGGTAAGGCCGCTGACCCTCGTCCACGGCAAACCCCAATACCATTCTTCCCGGACGTGCAAGATGAGATCAGGGACCGCTCGCTGATCTCATCCGCCTTTCCTCCCCTCGATGGGGCCGCTGCCCATGGGTACACTAGGGTTCCCCCGGCTGAACGCTCTGTTGCGATGCTATGTGTCCTCAGAGTGCTTCTTCTCGGCGCAATCCTAAGCATCCGTCCGTGGCCTGTAGTTTTTCGTCTACGCTTGTGGCGAGATCCTATAGCGCCACGGTTCAGGCAGCCGCCTCACTGCATGCCATAGTCATTCTGCTGGTCTACCTGACCCAGATGCTCATGGACCTGCACGAGGGCGGGACTGACCCAGGGCTCTTCACTGAGCTGCGCGCCGCCACTAACCTTGCTCCCCGAGCGACGAAAGTGGCCGTACGCTCCCTGGGTCAGGTGATGCTCACCATTCTGTGGCTGAACCTGTCTGATGTGGTGGATGTCGCGCGGACCCGTCTGTCCGACATTCCCATATCCCAGGTCGGCCTCTTCGGCGGTGCGGTTGAGGGCTTGCCCAACAGCTCTCAGCCGCCCATGAGCAGACTGAAGTTGGTTCTGTCCCGACGGCCCCGCCGTCCGCTCAGATCCCTCGGTCTGCCCACCGCCGAAGGCGCCCTCCCATGGCTCCCACCCCGCCCGTTCACCCGGGCCGGCTCTGGGGGCCGCGGGCGGACGCCACAGCCCTCTCCAGCCCCGCCCCCTGCTACACGCCGGGTAAAGCGGCGCTCCTGAGATGGGCTCCTCTGGGATGGAGCAGGCTGAGGTTGACTCTGTCCCGACGGCCCCGCCGTCTGCTCAGGTCCCTCGGTCTGCCCACCGCCGAGGGCGCCGAGGACGCCACAGCCCTCTCCAGCCCCGCCCCCCGCTACACGCCGAGTTAGGCGGCGCTCTTGAGAGGGGCTCCTCAGAGATGGGACTCAGTTCTTTCCAGGAGTTGGGAGCAGGACCACTCCTTTCCCCGGTGGAGGGCCGGGGAAGAATCCTTATTCTCCAAAGAACTGACTCTCCCGTCTCTGAGCACACAGAGTTCTCGGTCGACACAGAGCACCGCCCACTAGCCGTGCTCTCCTCGTCCCCCTCTGTCCCAGAGGTGGTTGACACGGCGTGCCGTCCACGGACCGCTTCGCCCCTGTCCCCCTCTGTCACCAGACCCCTGGCAGAGCAGGCCCCCGCAAGAAGGGACGACCAGCCTGGTCCTCCCCTGGCCCCCTCTCCGGTGTGGGGGCACAGTTAGCAACCGCGCCCCCACACCGGACAGCTATGCCGTCCACGTCTGGGCCAGTTACTCCGCTTCGCTGCCCCTCCGGGGGGACGCCTGTCATTCGCATGATCCCGCTGGTTCAGTTCTTGGGAGCCTGGTTAGAGCTTCCCCGTCTGTCCCGCTAGATCGCGCGGACCGTCAGGCTCGGCTATGCGATTCAGTTCGCACGGTCTCCTCCCCGCTTCAGGGGAGTCCGCTCCACTTTGGTCGGTGGCAATGCCCCCATCTTGAGAGCAGAGATTTCCACCCTGCTGGCGAAGGGTGCAATCGAGACTGTCCCTCCAGCCGAGATGAGGTCCGGCTTCTACAGCCCCTACTTCATTGTCCCCAAGAAAACCGGTGGGTTACGGCCAATCCTGGACTTGCGCGTGCTGAACCGCTCCCTTCACAGGCTGCCGTTCAAGATGCTCACCGCCAAACGCGTTTTCGAATGCATTCGGCCCCAGGATTGGTTTGCAGCGATCGACCTGAAGGACGCCTACTTTCATGTCTCCATTCTTCCTCGACACAGACCGTTCCTTCGGTTTGCTTTCGAGGGGCAGGCATACCAGTACGCGGTCCTCCCTTTCGGGCTGGCCCTGTCTCCTCGCAATCTTCACGAAGGTCGTCGAGGCTGCCCTTGTTCCCCTTCGGGAGCACGGGGTTCGCGTCCTGAGTTATATCGACGACTGGCTGATCCTAGCTCACTCTCGAGATCAGGTTTGCGAACACAGGGACCTAGTGCTCCGGCACCTAGCTCGTCTGGGCCTTCGGGTCAACTGGGAGAAGAGCAAACTTTGCCCAGTGCAGAGGATCTCTTTTCTCGGGTTGGACATTGACTCGGTCGCCATGTCCGCGCAGCTTACGAGCGAGCGCGCGCAGTCACTGCTGACTTGCCTGAGACAACTCGAGGGCAAGAGTGCGGTTCCACTGAAACAGTTTCAGAGGCTCCTGGGGCATATGGCATCTGCAGCCGTGGTCACACCGCTCGGATTGCTTCATATGAGACCGCTTCAGCTCTGGCTTCGCGACCGAGTCCCGAGGTGGGCATGGCAACTAAGCACGCTCCGAGTACCAGTTACTCCGACCTGCCGTCAGTTCTTCACCCCGTGGTCGAACCTCAGTTTTCTCAGGGTGTCCCCCTGGAACGAGCTTCCCAGCATGTTGTTGTCTCAACAGATGCCTCCACCACGGGCTGGGGCGCCATGTGCAATGGACATGCTGCTGCGGGCTCCTGGACAGGACCCCAGCGGCTATGGCATGTCAATTGCCTCGAGTTGTTGGCAGTACGCCTGTTGGCAGTACGCCCTCCCTGGAGAATGGCGACTCCATCCCCAGTCGGTTCAGCTGATTTGGGACCAGTTCGGGGACGCACAGATAGATATGTTTGCCTCTCACGACTTGACCCATTGCGCCCTGTATTTTTCCCTGTCCGAGGGCACTCTCGGCACGGATGCACTGGCGCACAGCTGGCCGCCGGGCCGCAAATATGCGTTCCCCCAGTGAGCCTTCTTGCGCAGAATTTGCGCAAGGTCAGGGAGGACGAGGAGCAGGTCATTCTGGTCGCACCGTATTGGCCCACCCGGACCTGGTTCCCCAAACTTGTACTCCTCGCGACAGCACCTCCCTTGCCCATTCCTCTAAGGAAGGACCTCCTTTCTCAGGGACGGGGCACCCTGTGGCACCCTCGCCCCAATCTCTGGAGCCTCCACTTGTGGCTCCTGGACGGCTCGAGGTAGGTTTGAGTACCCTTCCACCAGCGGTGGCGGCTACCACCACTTCCGCTAGAGCGTCGTCCACGAGACACGCCTATGCGTTGAAGTGGAACCTCTTCGTCGACTGGTGCTCTTCTCACCGAGAAGACCCCCGGAGATGCTCGATCAGCGTTGTGCTTTCCTTCCTTCAGCAGGGGTGGAGCGAAGGCTGTCTCCCTCCACCCTTAAGATCTATGTTGCCGCTATTGCCGCACACCATGACCTGGTCAAAGGTAAGTCGGTAGGGAAGCACGACCTGGTCATCAGGTTCCTGAGAGGAGCGAGGAGGATTTAGTCCTCTAAAATCCTCTAAATCCTCCTCGCCCTCCTCTCGTTCCCTCTTGGGACCTCTCAGTGGTTCTAACTGCCCTGAAGAGTGCTCCCCTTGAGCCCCTGCAATCAGTTGAGCTTAAGTTCCTGTCAATGAAGACAGCGCTCCTGGTTGCGCTGGCCTCCATCAAGAGGGTAGGGGACCTGCACGCATTCTCCGTCGACGAAGCGTGCCTGGAATTCGGGCCGGCTTCTCTCACGTGATCCTGAGACCCCGGCCCGGATATGTGCCCAAGGTTCCTACCACTCCCTTTCGGGACCAGGTGGTGAACCTGCAAGCGCTGCCCCCGGAGGAGGCAGACCCAGCCTTGTCACTGCTCTGTCCAGTACGCGCTCTTCGCGCCTATGTAGACAGGATGCAGTGTTTCAGGTCCTCAGACCAGCTCTTTGTCTGTTATGGTGGGAAGCTGAAGGGAAAGGCTCTCTCCAACCAAAGGTTGTCTCACTGGATAGTGGACGCCATTGCTTGGGCTACCAGCAGCAAGGTCGACCGTGCCCCCTTGGTGTGACGGCCCACTCCACCCGGAGTGTGGCATCCTCTTGGGCTCTAGCGCATGGCGCCTCGCTAACAGACATCTGCAGAGCTGCAGGCTGGGCGACACCTAACACATTCGCCAGATTCTGTAATCTCCGAGTGGAGCCAGTGTCCTCTCATGTACTCGCTTCAACTAGCTAGTACCGGACCCGCTCAGGTGTCTTCACTTGCTCGCCATTCCACTCCACGGACTGGATACGTGCGATATTCTCCTCAGGTGAGCTTCCCCGAAAGCCCTGAGCTCCTCCAGCACTCCTGACGTCGGAGCCAGTGTCTCTTGCCTGCGCGTCGGCTAGGTGCCTCCCGTGTGCATGGTCCCTCCCTTGAGCAACCCCCACATGTGTATTTCCACTGTAAGCCTCTCTGAGCATGTGTCTTTCCCTTGGCAAGCCACCTTGCCACCCCTGGGGTTGAAAAATTTCCACCTGCGGCTGGACACCCCAGTGTTCTCCATATGCTTCCTTCGGGTCATATGTGTATTCTCTAATTCCCCCCCCCTCTCTGGGCTGGCATTAATTGCATACTTCCCCTAGCTTGGGATATGCTTCCCAGTGTACCTTGGTATTCCTGTGTTTAATGGAGTCCGTCCAGTCTATGACAGGGGTCTCGATTTACGCAGGGCACTGGAAGACAGCTGAGGAGGTGGCGTGATTAGACTGGTAACCCCATTCGTCGTCATCCGACGTAACTCGGAGTGACAACGAAAGGGAACGTCTACGGTTACGTATGCAACCCTCGTTCTCTGAGTAGGGAACGGAGACGTTACGTCTGCCTGCCACTTTCCGCTGTACTGCGGGGATCACCTGAGCTCAGTCTTGGCTCCTCAGCGAAGAAATATAAACTGCTGTTGCGGACTTCCTCCTTTTATACCCACGAGGTGGGGCGGAGTTACGTCATGCAAATTCCGCAGACCCATGGCATTTCTTTGCCATTGGCTCATTTTGTAATACTCGAAGTTGATAGGCTTTCTAAGCGAAACCCCATTCATCGTCATCCGACGTAACGTCTCCGTTCCCTACTCAGGGAACGAGGGTTACATACGTAACCGTAGACGTTTTGGTGTCAACACAGTGATTTTGTTATGCATCGGGCTTGTTTTTGTTTTTGGTGTGTGCCCCTTTAAATCACATTGTGAAAGCCATTTTCTTCTAACTAGTGGGTTAGTGACATTAGGATCTTAAAACATGTTCTATAATACAAGACAGTACATCTGACTGACAAATGCAAATACAATGACTTGCCTTATACTCCCGAATGAGATGTCCATCATCCTCACCAAGGTAGATGCAAAGTGCCTTGAGGACTGCTGCCCTTTTAAGATTGATGTCATTTGTAGCCTGTGTAAAAGGATTACAACTATTAAAATACAATAAATAATAAAAATGTCTTGAAACTGTAGAATATTTCAAACCTGTGGTAACATCAAAAATATATACACAATGACTTCATTATACATTCTGTAAATGGCCCTCTTTAGCTAATGGATGTTAGTGTATTGTGACTTAATTTTCATAAAATATCAGGTCTGAATGTGTAGGGCGATAGGGTGACAGTTCAGTCTGGACAGTAGGTGCAAATGTACCAAAAGGTCTCCGTTTTAAAACACTTGAAATGTACCTGTCTAGTGCCAGCCTTGATTATTTGTAAGGGGCAAGGTTCCTAAGGCTACATCCACACTTCTGCATTCCTAAGGCTACATCCACACTACTACATTTTAGTAGTGTGGATGTAGCCTTAGGCACCTTGCCCCTTACAAATAATCGGAACTCTCTGCGCACATACTCATATGAGACGCGCGTCCCAGAGTCCCAGAGTCACCCCCCTCTGTCCCCTACTCAACTCAGCCCAGCTTACTGACCTTTACCTCCTTCCTGCTGCTGAGGTTGCTCCTTCCTCGTAGTTCACATGTGACCTAACCACAATCTCTCAACCTCTCCACAACCCGACCATACGCGCCAACCCGTTTGACTAAGGCTGTCGAGCCCCACTGCGGACGTTAAAGCGATCAGTGGCAACGGTTCCGTATGTCATACTACCGCAAAACACAATATCTGTCCAAACACCAATCCTCATTCACGCAAAATACACAGGAACGTAATAACTGTAATTACTATGCAAACTATACAAATTAACCAACAGACTCTTCAAATTTTCAAGAATTTTTCGAAACCGTAGCGTGGCGGCCTGTACACAGCCAGCCAGAATTTTTCCGTCTCAACTACAGCCAGTTGCTGCTCCTCTCTGCTGCTTCAGATAAGTTCTTTACTGTGCGACGCAACTCTTGGCCACTGATTCCAACGTCTCTAAGGAACCGGGTTGTGGAGTGTGCCACAAATCCTCCACAACCCACTTCCACTGGATAAACCCGGACTCTCCATCCTCGCTGTTCTGCTTCAGTGGCCAGCTGAGCATACCGCAGTTTCTTTCTCTCATATGCCTCATCTACAGCATCCTCCCATGGCACTGTTAACTCTATCAGTTGAACAATGCGTGCTGATCCAGACCACAAAGCAATATCTGGTCGGAGGTTAGTGGTGGCAATCTCAGGTGTAAAAATAAGCCGTTGATCAAGATCAGCAAGCATTTTCCAGTCCCTAGCAGCTTCCAGTTGTCCTGGGCGAGAATTGGTTTTAACACCTTTTCTTGGTGGTTGCTCGCCTGGGCGGAGGAATATTGTCTTCTGTGTGTAATGTTTTGCCAGAAAAGGTGGCAACTTATTGGTCATGTTACGCTTGTCTTCCAATGCTAAAGCCAAACATCGTGTACTTAGTCAGTACTTAGTCATGGCGCCAAGTAAACCGACCTTGGCTAAGAGCCACCTTACATCCTGTCAAAATGTGCCTTAATGTGGCAGGTGATGAACACAAAGGACAAGAGGGATCCTCTCCTACCCAAAGGTTTAGGTTCTGTGGTGATGGGAGAACATCATATGTTGACCTGATAAGGAAACTGATCCTACTCTCTTCCATTGACCAAAGGTCTTGCCAGCCTATCTTGCGTTGTTCCACACTCTCCCATCTCATCCACTCTCCCTGCTTGGCCTGGGAAATGGCCTTTATACACCTCATCCTCTCCTTCTGCTTTCGCACCTCGTTGACTACGAGCTTCCTCCTTTGAGCTGGGGCTGCCTTGTGCCATTTAGGACGAGCTAAAAGGAGCCCAAAACCCCCTCTTCCATGCTGTACCTGCCCCACGATATCACCAATTTGAAGGGCAGCCTTTGCCTCTTCCACAGATTTCTTTGCTGACCACTTTCTACCAGTTTTTAACACAGGTGCTGCCTCCCTTACACATTTGTCACGTGACTCTACTAAGGTCATTTCCAGTCTGACCTTGGCGCACTTAAACTCCTCGGTTAAAGCAGAGACTGGCAGCTGCAATATTCCTTTACTATAAAGTCCCACTCTGCTGAGGCAGCGTGGAATTCCCAACCATTTCCTGATATATAAACTTATTAACGCTTCCAGCTTATCCACTGTTGTCAAAGAAAACTCGTAGACAGTCAGTGGCAACACAGCAACCTCGGCAGTAGACCAAACTGAAAGCACCAGAGTTTTAGTTTCCCTGGTAGAGCGCAGCTGTTTATGCTCTTCAACCCTTCCACTGCTTGTCGTCTAACTTCTCCCACTCGAACTGTGTCCTTTAGATCCCCATCGTACCATCTCCCAAGACTCTTCACTGGCTTCTCAGAAACTGTTGGTATTGCCTCACCATTAATGAAGAATGTTTTATCTACCACCTTGCCTTTAACCCCCTGGGGTCGGCTATCGCGCCAGCGCGATAGTCTCGCTTTTTTTCTTATCAGTGCAAAAGAAACTCAAATAACTCCGTCGATTTTTGTCATACAGGCAAGTGTTATACATCTTCAAAAACTGTTAAATGTCTTCTTTTTGTGTACACTAATAATAAAAACAAAAAGTTGTGTTTTTCGTAAAATAAAGAAAAAAAAAACATGATGCACGTTCTGTCTTCTCTCTCAATGTGAAGTTCATTCTGAAACGCGACAAAAAATGATCTGTAACTCAGCCAATACTTGCCACCCACACATGAAAGTAATGTCTTTACAAAGCTTGAAGTCTCCTTTTTTAAGTGAAGTAAATCATATCAAAAACAAATATTCTCGGTTTAAGAAATCCCTATGAAAGCAACGATGTGTACAGTTTCTCCAGCCCGAACTCATTAACTTTAATTTGACCACACCCCCACGCGCGCAGCTGTTCTCATTCAAATGATCCACGTGAAGGAACGCAGAGCTGTTAACACCCACATCACCTCTAAACAAAGAATCAGCGACTCCAGTATTTCTCTACTTTTCATCAGTTTGGAAGACTGTTTGTGCTGTGGATTTACCTTGGATTTACCTAAGAAGGACACATTTTTATTATGAGAACAATTTTTAAGGTAAGAGACATAATAGTAAGTGTTTTATTGTTGCATAAACTTTACATTGTAGCTACTAAACTCAAACTGGTGCCAGCCTAAAATGTTATGAAATGAGATACAAGTAGGCCCATGTTAGTATGAGTGTTTATTCTAATATGGCGAATATTTTAATGTTTAGACCTGTGTTTACTGTTAAATACTGTGTTTGTGGATATCTGCTCAAACATAGATGTATAATGTAACAATAATGTTTCATAGTTTGGAGCGGCTCGATCGCTGCACGCGCTGAGTTTGGGTCTGAGTCGCGCTGTGTGTTTGAAAAGCAAAACATGCCACACATTAGGCTTCACACCAAACTCATCTCATTTCATAACGAATAGAAATATTTGAAGTAACATATGATAAACAATATATGTTGGTCTAGTGTAATGTTACTGAAAAATGTTCATTTTTAACGATTTATAGGCTGCCTGCTATCTAGGCTATTGTTATTATTTTATGCAGCCCTACACATGCCTATATACAAGGCACAACAAACTAGGTGTTCCTATATATATTTACAAAATACATATACATATATACACTGCCGTTCAAAAGTTTGGGGTCGGTAAGATTTTTTATGTTTTTAAAAGAAGTCACTTATGCTCACCAAGGCTGTATTTATTTGAATAAAAATACAAAACAAACCCAGTAATATTGTGAAATATTATTTCGATGTAAATCATCTGTTTTCTATGTGAATATATAGTAAAAAGCGTAATTTATTCCTGTGATCAAAGCTGAATTTTCAGCATCATTACTCCAGTCTTCAGTGTCACATGATCCTTCAGAAATCAGTATAATATGATGATTTGATGCTTAAGAAACATTTATGATTATTATCAATGTTGAAAACAGTTGTGTACCTTTTTTTTTTAATTCTTTGATGAACATAAAGTTAAAAACAACAGCATTTTATTTGAAATAGAATCTGTTGTAACATTATAAATGTCTTTACTGTCACTTTTTATCAATTTAATTCCTCCTTGATGAATAAAAGTATTGATCCATTTTATTTATTTCCCCCAAAAAATAAAATAAAAATTCTTACTGACCCCAAAGTTTTGAACGGTAGTGTTTAATGTTACAAAAGATTATTTTTCAGATAAATGCTGTTCTTTTTAACTTTCTATTCATCAAAGAATCCTGAAATAAACATGTAAATAACTGTTCCCTTTCGTCCTGGGAACTCCGACGTGTCGTCGGGGGAGTTCCCTGACGAATTGGGATCACGCTAGGGAGCCAACTGCCTTCGAGAGAATTAAAACGAGCCAATAGGCACATAAAAGAGCATTTCTTTTTGTCTAAAAGAGCAACACGAGTGAAGATCGCGTCCTTTTCAGGATGACGTTTCACTCGTGTGTTTCTGGATGCGATCGTTTCCTGTCCTTATTTGACGGCCACGTTCATTGTTTCACATGCCTAATCAGTGTGTGAGACTACGTTCGTGGGTGGTTCATGTTCTCCCAGGAGTGCATGACCACGTCGGCACGTTGTTCGTCTCCCCTTTCTCGTAAAGGCTTGAGCCGCTCAGCGTGCCGTGTGCTGTCGAGCGCCGGCTGACAGCGCGGGTTGTCACGGCAACCCAGCGCGCGTCATTCGGCGCTCAAGATGCGCGGTCAAGATCAAGACTCATGTGCCTCTATGAGGTGAGTCCCTTTGCTTATTTCCCCGATCTAGTTTCTCTTCTGGTGCACCAGAAGAGGGCTACTTTGGCGAATAACATTGGTGATCTGAGGGTTTCAGTGAGCACGAACCACTCACTCCTCTAGCGCATCGCAAACATGCTGAGACTGTGTTCGTGGGTGGTTTATGCTTTCTTATGAGAGCATGACCACGTCGGCACGTTGTTCGCCTTGCCTGAAGGCTTGAGCGCCCAGCGTGCCGTGTGTCATCGAAGCGATGGCCACGTTCACTATCTTGCATGCCTGGTTGACGGCCACGATCACTGTTTCACATGCCTAATCAGTGTGTTGAGACTGCGTTCGTGGGTGGTTCATGTTCTTTCAGGAGTGCATGACCACGTCGGCACGTTGTTCGCCTCCCCTTTCTCGTAAAGGCTTGAGCCGCTCAGCGTGCCGTGTGCCGTCAAGGCTTTCGGATGGGATTCTGGTCCTTCTCATGAGGGACCAAGCATTTCATTCGGGGCCGCAGGGAGGACAGATGTCGATCGCTACATCGGAGAGAGGGCTGTTATACTCTGAAAATGATGCTGAGTTCCTACTATAATGGTGTTTCTCATGCTGAAGATTCAGACTTAACAGCCACACTTTCCCGGGCTGTCCTAAAGTGCCTGGATGTGTGTGAAGAATTTTGGCAGTATGGAAGCATTTTGGTGCCAATATGGCAAGCCAAACATGCCTAAATCTGCAGAAGTTTTTCCTCTCTCACTACCACTGCACGTGCGTAGTTCTAACTCGGGGTTGAGCTGTGCTTAGTGACTGACCGTGATTAGTCACAGCGCTGGCCCTCGGTTAGACAATGTCCACACTGGTGGTCCAGAAGCACCTCACAACCAGCCCGCTCGGAGTTTGTTTTCCCCCCAGCAAAGGGAAGGGAAACAACCCTGAGAGGAGCGACCCAGAGTATGTGACGATCTGCTCTTTGGGAGTGCGTGCCATCACCACTCCTTCCCCCAGGGGAGGGCCGGGTGGAGAATTTCGCTTCTGTTCCGCCGCTGGTTATCCAGTAATCAGCGGTACCCAAAGTTTGAGCAGTCCATTTCCTCTGAGTCGTTCACGGGCCCCAGCGCTCAGATGGCAGTGAGGGCTACGGCCTTGTCACTCTCGTCTCTCGCTGGGTGAGGGGAAACCAGGACTCGATGCCCCCGAGCCTTGTTCCTCGTTTCCCCTCACGGTCGAGACTGGCAGTATAATAAGACCAGTTTCCTCCGTCCGAGAGGGTCAGAATGGCAGTGCTTTCCTTCCTGCAAGATGGGTTGGAGCGGAGGCTGTCCCCCTCCACCCTCAAAGTGTATGTCGCCGCAATAGCCGCGCATCACGATGCAATAGAAGGTAAGTCCTTGGGGAAGCACGACCTGGTCATCAGATTCCTCAAGGGTGCTAGGAGGTTAAATCCACCTCGGGTTTTGCACTCTGTACCCTCTTGGGACCTAGCTCTGGTACTTAGAGCTCTTCAAGGTCCCCCCTTTGAGCCGTTGCTGACCGTAGAGCTCAATTTCCTGTCCATCAAGACAGCGCTCTTGTTAGCTTTGGCCTCTTTCAAGAGGGTCGGGGATCTGCAGGCTTTTTCGGTCGACGAATCATGCCTAGAGTTCGGGCCGGCCCTTTCTCATGTTGTATTGAGACCCCGGCTCGGATATGTGCCCAAGGTTCCTACCACTCCCTTCGTGGACCAGGTAGTGAACCTGCAAGCGCTGCCCCAGGAGGAGGCAGACCCAGCCCTAGCTTTTCTCTGTCCCGTCCGCGCTCTGCGGGTTTATATTGACAGAACGCAAAGCTTCAGAACCTCAGATCAGCTCTTTGTCTGTTACGGAGGCCAGCAGAAGGGGAAGGCCGTCTCCAAGCAGAGGTTAGCCCACTGGTTAGTGGATGCTATCACCCAAGCGTATGAATCTCTGGGTGAGCCTTGTCCTCCCAGGTTGCGTGCCCACTCTACTAGAGGTGTTGCCGCTTCCTGGGCTTTGACTCAAGGCGCCTCGCTGACAGACATCTGTAGAGCTGCGGGCTGGGCGACACCGAACACGTTCGCTAGGTTCTATAGCCTTCGTGTGGAACCTGTTTCCTCCCGAGTTCTGGCTACGACCAGTGGGTCGAGGGAATAGGTTGTGTCGGCTTGCCACGCCACTCCGTGCCTCAGCCGGATACGTGCGTCTTTTTGCTCCGTTGGCGCCCTACGTCGGTGAGCCTCGTGAGTTCCTCCTTCACCCCTCGGTGCTGGGCGCGGCGGACCGCCCGGCGCCAGGTCTGCTACCTCTAGTAAGGAGTTGTTAGTAGACTGGGTGCCCCAGTGGTCTCTACTGTGACCCATGATGCCATGTGCAGTTCAGCCATGTCTTCCTCTTGACGGACTCGTTCGTCGTCCCCTTGAGTACGCTCCCACTTCCCTTGGATTGGGACTACCTCTGGGACTGCCATATGTTTCACTATTCCTTCGGGCTAGTACATATGTGTATTCCTGGCCTTCCTCAGTCAGGCTGGGGCTTCCGCAGCGTTCCCTCCTCTCTTGAGGGAACGCTTTCCCAGTGTTATCCAATGCTCCACTGTGCGGGTCTTGCGGAACAGCAGTGTGGTTCCCGTGCTAGCTCCCGCAACTTATTTCAAGAAACTGCTGCAGGGTAGGTTAGCCGGGCGCTGGAAGGGGCCAGCACCATGGCTTTTTATTAGGGATCCCAATTCGTCAGGGAACTCCCCCGACGACACGTCGGAGTTCCCAGGACGAAAGGGAACGTCTCGGTTACGTATGTAACCCTCGTTCCCTGAGTACAGGGAACGGAGATGTGTCGTCCCTTCGCCATGTTGCTGTACCTTCGCGAGGACTGGACACTGTTCGGCTCCTCAGCGAAAAGCATTGCGCAATGTTTACTTCCGCCTTTTATACCCGCGCTGGTAGGCGGGTCGCGGAATGCAAACCTTGCATGCCAATGTCTATTGGCTCGTTTTAATTCTCTCGAAGGCAGTTGGCTCCCTAGCGTGATCCCTGTACTCAGGGAACGAGGGTTACATACGTAACCGAGACGTTTTCAACATTGATGATAATGAAAAATGTTTCTTGAGCATCAAATCATCATATTATACTGATTTCTGAAGGATCATGTGACACTGAAGACTGGAGTAATGATCACAGGAATAAATTACACTTTACTATATATTTAAATAGAAAACAGCTGATTTACATTTAAATATTATTTCACAATATTACTTGGTTTGTTTTGTATTTTTACTCAAATGCAGCCTTTGTGAGCATAAGTGACTTCTTTTAAAAACATTAAAAATCATACCGACCCCAAACTTTTGAACGGCAGTGTGTGTGTGTATGTATGTATATATATATATATATAAATATATATATATATATGTGTGTGTGTGTGTGTGTGTGTGTGTGTGTGTGTGTGTGTGTGTGTGTGTGTGTGTGTGTGTGTGTGTGTGTGTGTGTGTGTGAGTGAAAAATCTAAAATGTATTCCCAGAATCGCGCAGCCCTATAGTTTGTCTTGATATCAACATGTTTACAGGTGTTTATTTATTTATTTTTTAGAAAGGGACCAGATGCCACTGGATGAGTCCTGTTGACTTCAACATTCACATGAGTCTCTGTACATGAACATGGTAAAATGAAAAGTCAAACACCTTGGACATGACAGGTATGTAGGCTACTATGTTTCAGGAATGGCACAAAGGTGTGTGACTAATGTGCTTTTTGTCCTTTGTTGTGTATCTTTGGATTATGTTGTGTTGTAAATAAATCCAGACAATCTAAAAGCCATTCTTTTTTTAATTTCTCCTCATTCTTTGTGCAAGGCTTCTCATGATGATAGGGCCTGATAGCCCCTAATAGGGCCATTAGGGGAGGGTCTTTGTCTTTCTCAGGTGTAAAATGCATTCATATTCATGAGAGATCCACGCCATAAAGCTTTCTCACACAAAACACGTCATACAAATTTTAAATCAATATATTGTCTTTTCTAAATGAGTATGCAGGATGATTTTCACATAGTTTTGGAGCAAATATTCTAGGCTACGTGATAAAATTTGCAAAAGTCTTGTGAAGAAATAATCACTATGGGTTTTATGACCTTATTTCAGTGACATTTGTTTTTTGTTTTTTCAGAAACCACGCATAAACATTATTATCTTAAAAATACAAACATGTTGCTCACATATTACGGTAGCCCCGTTTGTGCTATATAGAGTGAATTTACACCTTTGCCATTAACATGTTTATAAATAACTGAAAAAAGCACAAATGTCAGAGCATGTCAGAACACCTCCAGGACCCAGAAAACACCTCAGACCTCAGAGGGTTAATTATCGAGATGCTCCTTGATTTAGAGGGCTTAAATTGCATTCGTGCCCATTCAATGTTATCGGTTAACTTACCCAATAACCGATTAGTGCAGGCTACTGTTGTAGTCATGTAGTGCTGAATTCTGGAGTTGAGAAACTAAATTGCAAAATCTCCAAAATAGGCTTTCGCTAAATTTGTTATCGACATCGGTACTCTGAAAAAATCAAATGCTGCCCAAAGAAGCTCATGTGGCACTGAACCACATGCATTAGCCAAATCCAGGAATGTCACATGGAGCTCCTTCCTCTCCTTTTTAGCTGATTGAATTCGTTGCCAGATAACATTGATGTGTTCTAAGCATCCTGAGAACCCTGGAATGCCCGCTTTTTGAACTGAAGTGTCAATGAAGCCATTCTTTAATAGGTAGGTTGACAATCTCTGACCAATAATACTGAAGAAAATCTTACCTTCAACGTTTAATAGTGAAATAGGACGAAACTGACTGATGCTTGTAGCATCTTTTTCTTTAGGTATAAAGACTCCACCTGCTCAGCGCCATGCTCTAGGTACAACCTGCTTTTCCCATGCCACTTTTATCAATTTCCACAGAATTCGTAGAACTCCTGAAGCACTCTTGTACACTCTGTACGGAACTCCATTAGGCCCTTGATGATGAAGCCCTTGCCTTTCTCACAGCCTGCTCTATCTCTTTCCACTTAGGTGCACAGACTCCATTTCGTATTCTGGTGGATTGATAGGTGGGATGTCTGACGGAATTGACATAGGCTCATGCCTTTTTGCATCTGTATGCGTTTCCTCCAAATATCTCTCTAGCTCAACCCTAGATGCTTTTAAAGTGCCATTATTCTCACTGGTGAATAACTTCTTTACGAATTTGAATGGGTCTTTATAGAAATTAGCCCTCGCACGCTCCTTCTTTTTGTAGCGTTTCCGTAGGCGCTCAGCTCTGCGTAATGTTGCAAGCTTATCTTTTATGGCCCTTTGTAAGAGATTGAGTCCCTCCTTCTGACCTTGTTCTGCTCTTTTCCATTGCTTCCTCAGCTGCCTCCTTTCTCTAACTAACCCTTCAATTTTCTGCTGCCGTCTAGACATTCCAGGAGCAGTTTTTACTTTTTCCTTCCTTTTTTCCACACCAAACCTCTCACTTCCATATGCGTAAATGATTTCCCCAAATTTATCCAGCTTCTTTTCAACTGTACCAGTTAATCTTTCCAATGCAAAGCATAGATCTGTGTTTACCGTGCCCCATGCAGTTTTCTCATAAGCTCTTGGCCATCTAACTCCAGGCCTATGCACGTTGAGGTTCTTTTCTCTCTTATGCTGGTTAGTCTGACCGGGTTCACAAGTATCAATGTGTTCATCACTAACCGTGCAAACCCTCCTCTCCTCTATGACAGGGGTGCTGATATCCTGTGAACTGTGGTTTGCTTCCTGTCGCTGGATTTCATTCGACTGACTTGACTGACTTCGTAAGAAGTACTGATCAATGCAAGGCCCTTGTCCCTTCTCCCTCAAGCATTTCATTTTCCCTTGATGAATCTTCAAACCCCTGACCGTTGTCGCCTTGCTCCAGCCACAGACACAAGCTTGGAGTTCAATGACTTTGCTAACTGCAGAACCTGAACTAGTCTTTTGTGAAGTACTCT
The DNA here is from genome assembly GCA_026230005.1 of Gila orcuttii. Taxonomy (NCBI): domain Eukaryota; kingdom Metazoa; phylum Chordata; class Actinopteri; order Cypriniformes; family Leuciscidae; genus Gila; species Gila orcuttii. Next base: position 46,649,067 of record JAPDVR010000004.1, on the reverse strand, counting down.
CCATACTCATATTCGTTTCCATTCCAAAGTCGTTAACCATGTTGTCCAACATTGAGTCATCTTCCGCCCCTGCTCTCGCAGACTCTAGGGGTATTTTCCTCTTTAATTTCTCAGAAGCCTTAGGTGGGTGTCTCCAGCATCCTGTAAACACAAAGATGGATACTGCCGACAAGGGTAGCTAACCCTTACCAGCCCCATTGGGGTCTCTTTCCTCCTATCAGCTGTCTCTCCGGGCTGTCGCAAGGTCTTTCCCTTGTTGCCAGCAGCACTATTCACCGCACTCACTGGACGTATCCAGATCTTCATGATTTCCATTACACGAGAGTAGATGTTAAACTTCATGCTGATTTGTACTCGGCTTTCGCCAAGATAAGCACCAACTGAGACGTAGCTTTACAGTAACCTATACTTCTCCATCCATTTACGCTTCTTTCCAAATAGTGATGTGAATCTCCTTCTGTCTGGTGTTAATATTTGCGCGTCAGCACACACAACGGCTGCAACCACAGTGCGGTCCCCTCATGACAACCCTCCGGATTGAGCAGAGTAGGGGACATCTCTAGGGTCTTCAAGTGGGCACCTTCCGTCCTCAGTGTATCGTTGACTAGCCCACGACACCTCAAGAGGGCTCGACAGTGACTCTGGTATCCCAGAGTCACCCCCCTCCGTCCCCCACTCAACTCAACATACTCAATGACACGCGAGCACACACACACACACACACACACAAACTCTCCGCGCACATATTCATATGAGACGCGAGCACACACACATAATACCTTAAAGATGTGGAAAAGTCGATCAAAAGTGTGGGTACATTTCTCCAGGCTCGATGCCAACAGCGCGCGATGTAGTATTTGCGGTAAAATAATTGCTGCAAAGACCGGTATACCACGACAAATATGATGAAGACCTTGACAGTGCACGGAGTAAACATAAACGTTGCTCCGTCTTCGACTGGTAAATGGAGAGATACCTTGTTGATCACTCTGACAGTGTTTATATTGTAATAAATAATAACCTACTGAATGTACACTGCCGTTCAAAAATGGGTTTGTTAGTCAGAATGTTTTTTCAGTAAGGAATAGGATGCATTAAAGTTATCAAAGGTGACATTAAAACGTGTAATGTTACAAAATATTTCGTTTTTAAATAAATGCTGTTCTTTTTGAATTTTTTATTCATCAAAGAATCATGAAAAAATGTATCATAGTTTCCAAAATATTAAGCAGCAAACTGTTTTCATATTTCTGAAGGGTCATGTGACACTGAAGTAATGATTTTGAAAATTCAGCTTTGAATTCAATTCATTTCAATAAATTACATTTTGAAATATATTCAAATAAGATTTTAAATTGTAATACTATTTTACAATATTACAAGTTTCACTGTATTTTTTATTTAAAAAAATTCAGCTTTGGTGAGCATCCTTTATAAAAAAATTTTGTTCCTTTGTGCTTTTTTTGTTCCTTTTTGCACTGGCTAGGAGCATGAGTCAAACTGAAAAAATAAAACCAAAGTTTTTCTGAGGTAATGGGTTATGTAATCTTGTTCAAATGGATTTCATAAAATTGGTATAAAAAAAGTATTGTTAGGAACCGGTATCGAAACTGAGGTATCGAAATTGGCACCGGATCGAAAGTTTTTGAACAATACCCAGCCCTACCGGCAGCTGGATTTACTGCAGCTGCACTACCTCTTTTCTTCTGTAGGAGAATGTTTTTGACATCTTCTTTTTTACACATGATGCACTGTTTCTTTGTCTGACATCATTCAACAGTTCAAGTTTTGACATTTTCTTGAAAAGACATTTTCTAAGCTTTTATCCGTTTCCCCAGCAGGGTGTAAAGGACAAAAGTTGACTTCAGCCTTTTTAGGCTTCTTTACATTTTTGGCTGGGAGGCAGTCACCACTACGTTTGTTTTTCAAAGCATTTACAGTCACTTCTGGAAAGCCAATGTTTCGCATCTTAGTTCCCTTTCAGTCGATAACGTCGGACGTAGTCGACGTCGACTGAATGGGGGATCTTGTCAGAGAGCCAATGTTCTTCGAGTACTATTGAACGAGCCAATGGAATTGGCGTGCGTGATTCGCATCACACACTCCGCCCCCGCGGCGCAGGTATAAATCCGGAAGTGGATGCACGCACTAGTTGCCTTTCGCTTCGGAACCGATCGTTTGATGTCTCTGAAAGTGCTGTTGTTTACAACGAGCAAGTGTGTCGGTGTTTTTCAGGAAGACTTTCCCAGTGCTGGTGTTCTACAGCGCGAGTGCAGCGGTGATCGCGAGCTTTGAGCTCTCAACTGCTGTTTTAACAGCAACAAATTCTAAATGTTTGTGTGTGTTGACGGCTGGTTAGAGGGCGGAAAAGTGAGTGCTTCACTGTTTCAGTTTACTGTTCAGTGTTGCCGCGGTCATTCCCCTGTGTGCTCCGGCACTGGTGACGGTCCTATTTTCTGAAAGAGCAACACGGGTGTGTTTGCGGCTTTTTCAAGATGTCATTCCACCTGTGTGTTTCTGGATGCGGTCGTTCCCTTTTCCTCTCTGACGGTCACAATTGTTGCATCACGTGTTTGAGCTATGTATTTATATGTATATAAATATGTGTATATATATATTTATATGTTCGGCATGCTGAGGCAGCTTTTGTGGACAGCTCATATTCTCATTGCGGGAATATGACTGTCGCGGTGTTGAGATCGAGACTTGCCTTCGTCCGCGAAGCGTGAGTCCCCATTACCATGCCCCACCCCCGGGTGCCGTGTGGGATGGGTGATCGGAGAATAGTGATGGATGTCTCGCCCGGTAACCATTCCCTGTGGGCTCCTCACTCCTCCATCACACCGCAGCCGATGGAATTCCTGTTGAGCATGCTGGTCCCTCTGTAATGGAGCGATCAGCTGTTTCAATGGGGGTTCCCCCTGAGGATAAGATGTCGATAGCAGCATCGGAGGGTGAGCTGGCCTCTGGAAATGACGACTTGGCTTTGTTATCTCCCTCTGGGAGTGTAACATTGCCCAAGCCAGATCCAGAAATGTCAGCTATGCTGAAACGGGCCACCGAGGCTGCCGGGCTCGAGTGGAACCTCCACCGTGTCCCGTTCAGTCTCGGTTGGAGGTTTGGCTTCTTGGGGCGGGCCGCGCTGGTTCTCAGCTCGCCGCCCCAGTGCCTTTCTTTCCCGATGCCAGAAACTGCCTGAATAGTTTTTCCCCCTCACTACCCTTGATGGAGGAACGGTGAAGGGTTGCGACTGCGAGGCTATCCCTCCAATGGAGCGGTCTGTCGACACAGGTGCACCTGTGTCCGGTGGCCGCTGCCTTTTGGGGGGATCCTCGTCTCCCCCCTAAGGCCTGTGAGTTTTCGGCCGTTCCGACGGGCAGAGCTTACAAAGCCTGTGGGCAAGCCGCTTCCTCTTGCGTGCCATGGCGTTGCTTCAGGTCTGTCAGGCCAGGGCACCCATGGACATGCACGAGGGTAGCCCAGACCGTGCGCTCATAGTGTCGTAGCGTGCGCGATCGGTCTGACGATGTCCACCTTATGGCTAGTTCACACTAAAGGATGTTAAGCCCGATTTAAGCCCGATTTGCAAGTTAACAAGCTCGCCGACAGGTCGGGCTGTAATCGCGCGCAAATCTGCGGGTGATCCGCGCTCGCCAATCTTTAAGTGTGAAATACTAAACGACGCATCAAAAACGCTCGCTGACACATCGTCGACGCGTCAACGACGCCGAACAAATATCGAGCATTCCAAATATCTGGAGCTGTCGGCCGACTCGATAGCATGTGGTGTCACGTGTCGTGGCGAGCTACAGCCAATGAGAGAGCAAGGCATAGGTTGAGGTCACCGAAAGAAAAATAGCAGCAGCACCAGCAATGGCTTCAAGGAAATTATGGAACCAAGAAATGGAGCAAAATTTAATAGAACTCTGGCAGGAGCATAACTGCCTCTACGATATTTCAAACGAGATGTATCACAACCGATATTAATTTGCATTAGGCTATAATTTGCAGGATTGTGGTTGTAATGGTGATGTGGTCTTTGAAATTGAGATTTTATATTAGAGGATGAAAATATCATATATTATTTTATTGCATCTCCATTGTAATCTGTAATGGTAACATAAATTGTTCAAATAAAACAAATGTGCATCTAGGCCTAATGGTACCTGATTCATATTGCTGGATTTTTGTGGTCACATTGTCCAAGGCAATTTGAAGCAGGCAAAGAATTTTGTGACTGCATTAACAACTGACAACTATAAAATGTATAAATTTTTTTCCTTCTTCAGTTGAGGACGTTAAGACCAGGGCAATATCCCTGCGAACGCAGTACTGTAGGTTGCTAAAACCAAAACCGAGTGGGAGTGGCAGCAAACCCATGACACCAAGGCAAAGGTGGCTCCTCAGAGTCATGGATTTTATTAAAAGCTACATTGTTCACCGTCCATGTGAAACCACTGTAAGTTACACAGTTAAACAAATAAAGGCTTGAAATATCTCACTTTGCATGCAATGAGTCTATATAATAGTTAGTTATTATTTCCTTTTAAGTTGAATTCCAGAAATAAAAGACCTTTTTCAAGATATTTTAATTTATTGGGAAGCACCTGTATTTAACAAGGACAATGTAAAATAAAGTGTTACCAGTAACTTTCATAATCATCTCTCTTCCAGCTTGGTGCTTCATTCAGCGAGCTGGGTGACGCAGAGGAGCAGGATCAATACCGGACTCACCTTTAGCACCCAAGCCTATCATGTACAGCTTCAGTAGAATCATCACATGAAGGAGCTTCACCCACAGCTGTTGAGGAAACTCCTTCGACTGCCTCATCTGATAGGATGGCGGTGCAAAATGTTTTTAGCACCAGGGGAGGGAAACGCAAGAGGATGCCAGAAACGGATGTAGAGCTGCAGAAGCTTGAAGTCCTAAAGAGGATGGCTGCTAAAGTAGATGTTCAACCAACTCCAGATGCATTAACAGCATTTGGGAAACAGGTTGTACTGGAATTGAGGCAAATTCAAGACTCTGGATATTTAGCAAGACTGAAAAAGAACATAATGGTAATGATCTATGACGCTCAGGAGACTAAAAGGAACAGATCCTTGTCTTCACATGCACAAGTCATTTCAGCTCCGCCACAGGCACAGTCTCATCCTTGTTACTCATCAGCTTTGAGTCCTCATCCAACCTTTTTGCAAACACTGCAAGATAATGGCCATTATGAAAGACTGTGAAAAGCTTACATTGTTACAGTGTTTCTGTTTACATATTGTTGTGAATTTATTTGTCCTTTTTTTGCACTATTGCACTTGTAAACACATTTGAATATACAGTATCAGTCAAAAGTTTAGACACACTTTCCCATTATCTTGGATGTGTAAGTATGTACAAATTTTTGACTGGTACTGTCCATAACTGTTCTCAAAGTCTATGTTGACATTGCAGTGTAAAGTAAAAGCACTGGATGGCTTTTGCACAGTAATATACAGTGTATTTTAAAAAAAAATTTACTTTAATAAACTATTTTTCCAATAAAAATCAAATTACCAAAACAGCATGTCTGTACGTTTTTTAAAGCCATTGCATCTCAAATTGCATAGTGTCTTTAAAGCCTGTCAATACATTACATTTTTACAGTATTTCTTTATACGTTTAATTGTCTGTTGGCCTTTTAAACACATTTAAAAAAAAAATAGTTTGGAAGCTGCAGGAATGTGCAAAATGTATACTGTTAATATACTGTTTGAAGTATCCATTTAAAGAATGACACATTTCTAAATGTGTTGCTCCTGCCAAGAAACGCTACCTGCTGGTGAGACAAAATAGTCTCGCAAAAGATTTCGCTGCATTTTTGCTGTGACTTGCATTGCGCGCTCTTCTATGCTCCACAGGCTGAAAAGCCCCCATCCCATGATTCCTCCAGACTCCATCAACCATGTTATGGTCAGCATTCTCCCAGTCTGCAAAGGCTGGAGGTGTATATGCCTCTGACCTCCGCTCGCAGAGGAAGTTGTGGATGCACAGGGAGGCCATTGTTATCTTCACCACCTTGTGTGGCTCCAAGCATATGGTCGACCTGAAAACCCTCAACCTGTTGGCAAGAATGCCAAAGGCATTCTCTACCACTCGTCGTGCCCTAGAGACCCGGTAGTTCAGTACTCTTTGACTGTGCTCCATCTGCCTGAATGGATAGGGCTTCATCAGGTCATGTCTTAAGGGATATGCGTCATCACCCACAAACATATAGGGCATCAGTAAGTCAGAGCTAGGCAAAGGCTCATGTGGAGGAAAGTTCAGCAGGCCCTGGTCCATTGCTTTGAGCAGGTCAGAGTGTGCAAACAGTCCAGCATCTAACACCCTACCTTGGGTACCCACACTTGCATATATGAACTTGTAGTTCGCATCTACAGCCGCCATCATTAGCACAGAGAACCTGCCCTTGTAGTTGTGGTAAAGACTGCCACTTTTTGTTGGAGGCTGCACGTGAATGTGCTTTCCATCGAGTGCCCCAAGGCAATGTGGAAACTGCCATTTCCTTGCAAAATCCTGCGCTATTGACCGCCATTCTGCCTCTGTTGATGGTGTCTACAACAATAGGGGGGAAAAAACAGTGGTTGGGAATTTATGTAAGAATCAGAATGCCTTTATTATCATAGTCACAAGTACAACAAAATTGGATAGCCATCCTTTTGTGGTGCAAAGAGCATATAATTAAAAACATAAAAAAGTTTTAAAAGATAAACTAGGGATAAAATTCCACACAGCATATAAATAAAACATAAAATAGGTAGATAAAATAATATCTAATAAAGTTAAAAATAACATCACATACAAATATAAAAAGTACAGATATACAGATGCAATAAAAAATTAAAGCTGCAAGCAGCATTTATCGGTGTTCAAGCAGTTAAGGCAGTTAAGGCAGTTAAGCTCAAAAGCATCAAAAGACATTAAGTTTCATGTAGAAAGCATTTAAACACTGACATCATGGATGGAATATACCTTGTTTTAGCATGATTTACCATGATATACCAAATTTTAGTGTGATTTTTCATGATTTACCATGTTCCAGTATGATTTACCATGAATCTAGCATGATTTACCATAGTTTACCATGATATACCAAGTTCTAGTATGATTCACCATGATTTACCCTGCTCTAGCATGGTTTACCACAATTGAACACATTCTAGTATGATTTAATATGATTCTAGCATGATTTACCATGTTATAGGATGATTTACCATGATATACCACATTCTAGAATGATTTATGATAGTTTTGAACATTATGATATGAACATTATATGATCGTAGATGGAAAAGACCATTTACAGCTAATACAGAAAATTTACCATAGGAAATACATGGTTTTGAAGCTTTTTAACAGTTGTAGCGCCACCTATGGTCCGATCTCCATGAAACTTTGCATGCTTCTTCACCATGTTATGACACATATGCTCATCTTTCATCAAGATCACAGTGGTGTAAAACTCTTGAGGCTAGGACCAATGGTCTAGGAGTTATGAGCAATTTAGTACTTTTGGTTGCTGTAGCGCCACCTATGGGCCAATCGGGGTCATACTCTGATAGGTTCTCCCCAAAAGTGTGGCCTACCATCTGGCCGAGTTTCAAGTCTCTAGGCCTTACGGTTTGGGCTGCACGATGCGTTTTAGGGGATTTTTTTTTTCAAATAGCAAATACAATAGGTTTTCAGCACTAAAGTGCTTGAACACCTAATAAGAATGAGACCTTTTTGACAGTTATAGCGCCAACTATGGTCCGATCTCCATGAAACTTTGCATGCTTCTTCACCATGTTATGACACATATGCTCATCAATTTTTGTGAAGTTTTGACTTTTCGTTTAGGATTTATAGGCTTTTGACTGTATTTTGCCCCGCCCCTTTTTTAAATGACCCTGTTACAGCCACCCAAATGCAAAATTTCTAATTGTTTTTGATAATTATTGATCTAGAGAGTCCAGAGAATAGGCCTAGACTGGTTTGGTTCCGATCGGGCAAAAAAACAGGGACTAGTTCGCAAAAGTAGGTTTTGGACAAAATTGGACGTAAAAAAATTTTTTTAGGCCCAAATCGAAATCTAAACTTCAGGATATACATCTTGTTCGTCTTGAGCCAAGGATCACAGTGGTGTAAAAAGCTTGAGGCTAGAACCAACGGTCTAGGAGTTATGAGCAATTTAGTACTTTTGGTTGCTGTAGCGCCACCTATGGGCCAATCGGGGTCATACTCTGATAGGTTCTCCCCAAAAGTGTGGCCTACCATCTGGCCGAGATTCAAGTCTCTAGGCCTTACGGTTTGGGCTGCACGATGCGTTTTAGGGGATTTTTTTTTTTCAAATAGCAAATACAATAGGTTTTCAGCACTAAAGTGCTTGAACACCTAATAAGAATGAGACCTTTTTGACAGTTATAGCGCCAACTATGGTCCGATCTCCATGAAACTTTGCATGCTTCTTCACCATGTTATGACACATATGCTCATCAATTTTTGTGAAGTTTTGACTTTTCGTTTAGGATTTATAGGCTTTTGACTGTATTTTGCCCCGCCCCTTTTTTAAATGACCCTGTTACAGCCACCCAAATGCAAAATTTCAAATTGTTTTTGATAATTATTGATCTAGAGAGTCCAGAGAATAGGCCTAGACTGGTTTGGTTCCGATCGGGCAAAAAACCAGGGACTAGTTCGCAAAAGTAGGTTTTGGACAAAATTGGACGGGAAAGGTGTTTGACTTTCCCCAGCAAGAAATCAAACTCGTCTGCGGTCATTCGCAGCATCTCCCTAAACCCACTGTCATCATTCATCCATGTAAAAGACAAATAAAGAAATAAATCAGCTTATCACAATACACAACCCTTTGTATTTGTAAACATTTTTGCCAAACCACAACACAAGCAGGCAGCTGCTTCAATACATGTTTTACTCACCTCCAACTCTCTCTGTAGCACGGACAATCCCTGCTGCCTGCGTGCGCTTATCCAGCCTTTGACCCATATTCTTTTTTTCTCCTTTTTTTCTTCTTGGTTCTGAACAGACCATTGCGCAAACAACTTTCACCGCCAATTTTGTCCCGGTGTCCATTTTCAAATAGACGTAATTAACACCTGTTTCGCGATAGTTCCCATCCACCTCTCGCGTGTGTTTTCGTGACTAAACGTGGTTTGGGGGACCGGAGAGAGTCGTTGAGTGACAGAGTTGTTGTCAGCTCGTGTAGTGTGTAACCCCCTGTTGCAGATCATTCATGTAGTATCGCGTAGTGTGAACAGCACAACGACTTCAAGACTCCAGAGCAAGTCATGTAGTGTGAACAGCACACCGATCTGCCGACGTTTAAAGTTGTGTAGTGTGAACTAGGCATTAGTGGTCCAGGAGCGCCATTGTTGGCTCAGCCTGGTTGATATGGCGGATACGGAAAAGGTTCGGTTCCTGGTCTCCCCAATTTCCCAGGTTGGGCTGGTCGGCGACGCGGCGGAGAACTGCATCCAACAGTTCTCTGCCGCTCAAGCGCAGACGGAGGTCATCCGGCACATCCTGCCCCGGCAGCCAGCTGCTGCCTCCACCCGCCGCCAGTGGCAGCTCCTCCGCCTGCTCCTCCGCCTGCTCGTCGCCGAGGGCGTTCCCTGGCCGCCGCTCCTGCTGGGCCTCCGCAGCAGCCTCCACCCAGGCCTCAGCATGGAGCCGGCCACAGTAGAGATGCTCAGCCCACTCCAGGCGCTGCCAAGCCAGGTGGCAAACGACAGCGAAAGCATTCCGGAGCGGGCCGCCCAGGGATGGATGAGATGCTCTTGGAGTTGATACGATCACTCCCTCCCCCCGGGTGAGGGCCGGGTGGAGTCTTTGTTTGTGTGTGTGTGTCTGTTCCGCCGCTGGCTCCCAAAAAAAAAAAAGAAAAAAAAAAAAAGCGGAGCAAGCGGTACCCACACTTCAAAGAGAGAGCAAATTCATCTGTTCCTGGGTCCCAAGAGGGCCAGTCTGGCGGGTGTGACCCTATATAGCCTTACACCCCTCAGCTCCCCCTTGGTCGCCAGCAGGCAGCTTGGTGCGTTCGAGGACCCGGTCATCCGCCTTCTTACACGCCCCCTGCCGCTAATGGAGACAGGTAAGTGTTGCACAGCACACTAACACCACTCTCTCTACTTAGCTGCCACACCTCAGGCTCGGCTATCCCGCTCAAGCCAGTGATAATCATCACATTAGATGTTGAGCAGACGTGCTCCTGAAAATCCAGTGATATTCATCACGCCTAGTGTTGAGCAGTGCTCCTGACTTGTGCGTGCTTATCTTATCCTGCTGGCGAAGGATTTGATATAGCCGCTCCTCCAGCCGGTATGAAGGCCAGTTGTAAACTCATTCTTCGTGCTACTAGGTGGTAGGTCGTGACCATCTTGGCCCAAGATTGGTCTGCAGCTCCGACCTGAAAGACATGTGCTTCAGATCTCTACCTTCCGCGCCGCAGGCCATCCTGTGTGTTGCGTGTGAGGGTTGAAGTATCAGTACAGAGTCCTTCCCTTCGAGTGCTCCAGAGCCCGTTGGGTCTTCAGGTCAACTGGGAGAGAGTAATCTCGCCCACGGGCTGAGTATCTCTTTTTCAGTTTTGGAGATGGACTCGGTCTAACACGTCTCTCCAATGATGTGTTCATTGTGTTCAGCTGGTGAAGTGAGAAAGGGTCCCACTGAAAGAACTTTCAGAGGCTCCTTGGGCATATGGTAGATGCAGCCATTGGCTTCCTCCATATATGACCGCTTCAGCGCTAGCTTCAAGATCGGGTCCCGAGGTGACCGTGGCAGAGCAGCTCACCCTGTGTGACTATAGTCATCCCGGTCTGCTGCCAAACCCTCTTCAACTGAGGGGCCATGTATAAAAGGCGTGTTTTAACGGGGGCCTGGGCGACCCTCGACTACACGGGCATTCATGCTTCGAGTTGTTAGACATTGCGACCGTTGCGCAAGCTTCCCTTGCATGTCACAACTCAGCCGTCACTTCTTCCTTGGAGTCAGAAGCTTCTGAGGACGCTTTGTTCCACTCTTTCCACTTTACTCAGTCGTGCCGCCAACGAGCTTCACGACAGTTACAGCCAGGGAGAGTGGAGACTCCATCCCCTGGGGCCCAGCTGAGTCATGACCACTCCGGGGCCACTCAGTTGCCTCTCCGGTTTCGTCTCCCTGCCAGTTATTTCTGTCCAAGCGGACAACCTTTGGGCAGACACTGGCTCTCAGCTGCCCCGGGGGCCTGCAGAAATGCGTTTCCCCAGTGAGCCTGCTAAAAGCGACTGCGACTCATTGTCGCTTGGCACCTGCTCAAGTCAGTGAATTCATCACACTTCATGTTGAGCAGAAATGCTCCTGAAAATCAGTGAAGTTCCTCGCACTCAGGTGTTGAGCAGCAGTGCTCCTGAAACTCAGTGAATTATTTCACACTCAGTGTTGAGCAGAAATGCTCCTGTAGCTCAGTGAAGTTCTTCGCACTCAAGTGTTGAGCAGAAATGCTCCTGTAACTCAGTGAATTTATCACACGCAAGTGTTGAGCAGAAATGCTCCTGAAGTTCAGTGAACTTATCACACTCAAGTGCTGAGCAGAAATGCTCCTGAATCTCAGTGATCTTCACATGTTGTGTTGAGCAGTGCTCCTGTCTTTTTGCGCCCGTCGCTTGCACCTACGGTGCCAAGTCAGGAGGGAGCAGGTCTTCTTAGTTGCCCCTTATAGGCCCAACCAGACCTGGTTCCCATCAACAGCCTTCCTGACTTCCCATGAACACTTTTTCAGGGACGGGGCACGATGGCACCCGCGTTCTACCCCTGGAGATTCCGGGCGGTCTCACGTCTGAACGCGGAGGTTCAGGTGGCTATCACAGGGACATGTGATAGTTACCATCACTTCTGCGAGCACCCCCTAGAAATGGGTAGCGTGCTTACGCCTTTAGAAGTGGAACCTAGTCGTTGAGTGTGTCTTCTCTCCAGAGGAGATCCTGAAAGCTTTCGATCATTTCAGTGCTCTCTTTCCTGCAAGATGGGTTGGAGTAGGCTGTTTTCCTTCACCCTCAAAATGATGTTTCTTCAGTGTTTAAACGACGCTCATCATGATGCAGAAGTATGGAGAAGCACGTCCTGATTGTCAGGTTCCTGAGGAGCAAGGTAATGTAAATCCTTGCGTCCCTCTTTATCCTCTTGGGCCTTATCTCTGGTGCAACTGCTCTGCAGAGACCGCCCCTGAGCCACTGCAGGCAGTGAGTTAAAAATTCTCCTGCTCGCATGGTCTCTACTAGAGGGTAGGGACTTGCTCGCTTTCGGTCAACGTATTGTGCCTGGAGTTCGGGCCGGCTAACTCTCACAAGCTGAGACCCCGGCTTGGATTGTATCCAAGGTTCCTACCTCTCCCGTAATAGGAGCAGGTGGTGAGCCTGCAAGCGCTGCCCCAGAGGAGGCAGATCCAGCCCTGGCTTTCTCTGTCCGTTCGCTTATAGCGGTTAGACGTGAACAGAACGCAAGCCATAGACCTCAGACCAGCTCTTATCTGTTAGGAATTCAGCAGAGAGGGAAGGCTGTTTCCAAGCAAAGTTGGCCACTTAGTGCTTACTTTCATTTCGGTAAAAAATTCCGAGATGCAACATGTCCACTTAGGTGTTGAGCTCCTCTATGATGAGTGTAAAGTGCTCCGCCTGGGCGTTGACGATATGCTTAGCTAAACAGATTCTAGAGTTGGGGGCTGGACGACACCTAGTTGAACCGCTGCTTCCCGTGGGCTCCCTTCTCATGAAGCCAGTTTCACCGTGAACCCGGTTCAAGTGTCGGCTTGCTGCGCCTATCCCCTCCTATGGACTGGATACGTGCGCCTTTTTACTCCAGTTGAGTTCCCTTAAATCTGAACCCCTCCGACGTCGGACGTGCGGAACGTCTGGTGTTAGGCCTACCACTTGTAAGCAGTGTGGAACCTGTGTTAGGCTGGGTCCATATGTTGCGGTCCCTACGGCAACCCCATATGTGTATTCTTCCACGATACGGCTCCCTACAGTCGAGCTCGTGTCTTCCCTCTCTGCCGTCACTGTCCGGTGAGTCTCCCCCGTCTTAGGCTGGAGCCACCCCAGTGACATTCCATATGTCGTAGTGCCCGGTCATCCACCCAGTTCATATGTGTATTCTCCACTTTACCTCCACTAGGGTAGGATTTGGCTTCCGCAGCGTCCCTTCCTTCCAATGTACGGGAACACTTTCCCAGTGGTCCTGTAGGAACAGCAGTGACTTCCCTGGCCTAAGCCCTGTCCTTCCCCGCCTTAAAATTGCGGGGGCATCAGGAGGCTTTTGTCTAGGCACTGGAAGGTGGCAGCTTCCCTGAAGGAGTGAACGGAGGACGTAGCCCCCCTGCCACTACCGCTGGACCACCGCTGACTCCAGGTTACGCTCGGCTCCTCAGCGAAATAGCAACTAGTGCGTGCATCCACTTCCGTATTTATACCCGCGCCGCGGGGGCGGAGTGTGTGATGCGAATCACGCACGCCAATTCCATTGGCTCGTTCAATAGTACTCGAAGAACATTGGCTCTCTGACGCGATCCCCCATTCAGTCGACGTCGACTACGTCCTCCGTTCCCTCCTTCAGGGAACGGTGGGTTGCATACGCAACCAGGACGTTCTGTAATAAGCCATTTTATATTTTAGGCTAATCATCCAGCCATAGTAACCAGTGGCAGATGGTTCCTTCAAACAGGGAAATTTTTTGATGAGTGCCTCTGCTACATCATCTATTTGGTAATTTTGTGGATATGCTGTATACTGGAAGATCTCCTCGGCTAGCTTCTCTAAGATGTCAGACTTCAACCCTGGAGTAATCTTCAGTTGAGTGCCAGTTTCTCTGAAGCTGTCATTTCCACTTTGAAGCTGTACCTCTACATTGTATGGAAAGCGAGGAATGGGGAATTCACGTGGCCATGCACGTGAAGTCATTGTCTGAATGTGGCAGAATGATGGTGCCATCCGAGTCTGTTGAGGGCAATGAGGCCTGTGAGGAAATGGAAGATGTTTGGTTGCTCACTGGTGCTTCAGATGATCCAGAAGTGCTGGGAGCATTCTGCATTAAAGAAGATGGACTCAAACCCACATCATTTAGCGGGTGTAAAGTTAGGGTTGCCATGTACACCCACTTGAGTGTACTTCTGTCCTTTATGTCATGTACTGATGTAACATTCATGAATTCATTGTTGAAGTCAGGATCCATGAATTGAATACGAAAGTCTGTTTCAATTCCAAATGCTTGGCAAATTGTATTGTGGAACTCTGCCAAAGTTTCTGGCATTCCTGAATGGAGATCAAGTCTTCTATAGTCATCGTCGCCCACAATGACTCTCAACTTCAGATGCTGTGCCATTATTCAATCTAATTGTTAAAGAAGACAAAAAAAAGTTAAATCAGCATTTTGTACTATTGTTACTTAAAGGAGCCGTATGTAAGAATGTGGCCAAAACTGGTACTGCAATCACTTTTAAATTACTGTAGAGCGGTGTATCCCCTCTCCCTCCTCCCTGACTCTAGGTTGCCAGATAGGCTGCAGGATACAGCAGGAACGTAGGCTGCTACAAGAAGCTTTTTCTGTTAATTATGTTTATGCTTCAAATGAGAGATGTTTTGCAAAGTAATTATATATCGCAAAAATTTACTAATGGCGATAGATGTACGCTCGTATGTGACGGTACATTGTTGGAACAGTAGCTGTTAGTCTAACTTGTAACGGTAGGTATCTGTCATTAACGTAAGTACAAGCACAAGCCTCTGTCACTGTGTCTAACCGATATCAAAGATACAGCTATTCATTTAGCTGACGCTATAAGTGAAAGCGACCAGCTGTATTTTTTAACTTACCCTACAGTACACGTCCATAACGCTAAAATATGTGATGTGAAAGATTACGTGTCATTCTATTATTTTTGGCTGTAGAACTTGCATGATAAACAATAATGGGCGTGTTAATGTTGTTTCCCTCAGCGTGTCATCATAATGACAGAGAAACGGGCTCTGATAATGCATTGCTAATGTAAGTAATGACGACTCGCCGTGTTTATTACCCAAACAATTCCTTACCTTTTCAATTCGATGACCCACCTCCTCCATATGAGCTAACGTAACGTTACTTTGCACGAACATGCATAACTTTGTTCGACTGTCATGAATATTTGAAAAGTCCATTTACATCAAGTACAAGTTAGCCAAACATAGATGAATCTTACCTGTCCAAAAAAAAATTAGCAACGTTGGCGTCTGTCTTCAAATTCTTCGTTTTCAGCCGTCTCCATCTTTCATAGGCATCTCCTATACAGATCCTTGTTTTATTTCGGACTTTGTCACGAAGTATTTCGGATTCATAAGTTTTTTTTTGGTTTCGCAACATTAGACATTTTTTTTATCCGATTCCGACACGTATGTTGCTGCAGCTGTGGTAACTAGCAGAGCTGGCAACCCGGATGCCGCAACACTACTGACTTCGTGATTGGTAGATAGGTGGAGGGTGGCGCATCAGACCAAAACACAACATGACAACGTTTTATACGTTTTTTTTTTGGTTTCGCAACGTTAGACATTTTTTTTATCCGATTCCGACACGTTTGTAGCTGCAGCTGTGGTAACTAGCAGAGCTGGCAACCCGGATGCCGCAACACTACTGACTTCGTGATTGGTAGATAGGTGGAGGGTGGCGCATCAGACCAAAACACAACATGACAACATCAACATCAGTTGAGGGCTGCAACTTCACTTTTTAAATGACAATATCCTGGCCGGACTACTGTTGTCAGTGATATAAGTATTTGAAATGAACATGATTTCTTAATGTCTAGTGACATATCAGGGCCATTTTATGATTAATTGAAATAAATTTCTTACATACAGCTCCTTTAAGTATAACTTTTTATGAACCGAATTAGAGTAGGAACATACTACCACACAATTCAAATCTGTAATGTTATTCTGCACTTGAAAACACAATGAATTTTTACCGTTACTTTCTTTGCGTGGAATCTTCATTGTACCTGAACACAGATATTTTTTTCTTTATTTGTGGTTGTGTGGTAGTTCTTACTTTGAACATGATACATTTAAACGTACACATTTGAACACTAATTTGTATTATTTTAGTCACAAATGTTTTCCTTAACATGTACATTTATATAATGGCAACATGAGGGTAATATACTTTCTATCATTACTAAAAACAAAATTATTCCTCCTGTAAGAAATGTTAGGCAGCCCTCTTGTTACCATATGTAGTGTACTAGTGTATCAACTCATGCAGCGTATGAACACAACACAAACTACCATAATCCAACCTTGAATCTTTTAAGTGTAAGATGTATGTTAAATGCACTGTGTCTAAGATGTTGTTAATGCACTTACCAAAACAATATGAGCTCCCCAAAGAATTAGGTTTTGGTCCACATCACACCAAGACAATCAGATATGAGAATAACCTGCAACAGAAATAAAAATGAGCAGGAATTAAAAAGATAAATTGTAAGCATGTTGAGGAAAAAAGTAATTGTCCAATAATCACACACTTGTGTCAGCACAAAACATGTTAAAGCCCACAACTCAAGTCAGATCACTACAAACTAATTTGTGTCCAAGTCCAAATTTTAATAATACCTTATTACTATAAAAAAATATCCAACAAATGGCAGATTAAGAGGGTGGAAGTGGAAAGACAGACATGGACTTCATTTTCAGGAAAGATTATTTGGTAACACTTTACGGTAAGGGTACATAAATTATCATGAATTCAGGTATAAATTCATGAATGAATTAGGCATTAATTCATGCATTAATATCTCATGAATCATCAGGAACTAACACGAGTTCAAAGTTTTTCATTCATGACTTCACGGATGAACAACACCTTAATTAAAACATTAATTAAGATGAGTACATCATCATGAATTATGATTTATTACGCATGATCATGATGTTTTCTTTGTTCACAAAAAAATGTGTCTTTACTATCCATTGTGGATAAAGCTACAATTATGGTACATGAATCATCATGAACTCATGCATAAAAAAAGCAATAATTCATGCATGCAAGACTACTCTTTGAATTATTAATACAAAAATCCACATTACCTCATGCATGCATACAGGCTAGAACAGTATATCAATTAATGTGAGAACTGTTTTTCTGAATTATGATCTGAGTTTCCAAGCATGTTCATGTCTTCTTCATAGCCTGTAAATGGACAGACCCCAAAATTGGCCAATCACAGCAAATAACACACGAATTCTGTTAACATTAAAATACAGTCATCATTAACTAAGCATAATCTTTTAATGACTTCATCATGTGTGTGGCCCCTCAACTAAAGTGATGACTTGGTCTTTTGAAACACTGATGAACAATGTGTTTTCATTATGATCTGAGTTACCCAGCATGTTCATGTCTTCATAATAGCCTGCAGGTAAATGCAGACCCCAAAATAGACCAATCCCAGCTCATAGCACATTAATTCTGTTGACATTCAAATACAGTAGTCATTATCAACTATGCATTATCTTTTAATGACTTCATCATGTGTGTGGCCCCTCAACTAAAGTGATGACTTGGTCCTTTGAAACACTGATGTGAAATGTGAAATGACATGAATATGAACATGAACGTTCTAGCCTTTGCAAACAATGTACTGTGGACACAAATGGACTTTGATCTTAACTTTACTGCTTTGATCTCATGAGAATACATGTGTTCTTTTACGTAAAGTGTAAGTTAGTTCTATCACACGTACATTTATTTACGTTTTATACACGCAGAAACGACTCTATTGCATTCAACTGTCTTATCAATTAAGTTTTCAGTCGCATTTATTAATATAATACTCATAAATATGAACATTTTGCTCGTTTTGCCTGCATGGTGTTAAACAAGAATAGGCCTACACTTTAAAACCTTAAAAATACCTTCTTTACTCGTTTAACCATTTTTATTTACTGTGAGACACAAAAAGCGTAAAACACAACATAAATTCACAAAAGACATCAATTTTATTAGTTTGATGTAATCCAAATCTTTAGAATCCATACGTTGTTTGCAAGAAACAGATCCAAATTCAGCCTTTTATCCAGTGATCTTCATCTCCATTTCTCAGCAGCAACCGTAAACGTCAAATCCCGCGTGGGTGATGAATTCAAATTCAAAAATTGCGCCCTCAAGAAGCGTTACGTCATGTTTTACGGCAGTGATATCAAACGCTCATTGGCTCTTCCCTGCTTCGTCACAGATTGCGACATGCCGTGTTTCAGTCGGTGACGGTGTAATAGCATAGACAGTAGGGACTTTAAGCAACAGCCTCTGGTGGAACGGCAACGGCAGCCGGAAGTAAACGGTTAACTGCCGTAGTTAAAGAACGCAAAAATCACTAAGCAACAGTGAAGAGTACGGCGTAGGGAATAATTTAATAATTTGACAAAATACAAATAAAGAAAGTGATTTTAAAAAGCAGGAGAGGGTTGCTTTGGGCATTTAATGATATACATAAACAATTACAATGCCACATACCATAAAACAATATTAACTTTCTTAATCTTTCACGTAGTAGCGACAACGGCAAATCAGCTGTTCTCCCGTAGTAGACAGTTACAGTAGAACGTCGTGAAGTAGCAGTTAAAGTCGCGCATGCGCAATAGAACGCCAGAATGCCGTTGCCGTTCCACCAGAGGCTGTTGCTTAAAGTCCCTAGTAAAAGCTAGGGCCCTTAGGTGGTTGGCCGGATGTTGGCCCATTCAAATAAGTTGCCAGATGACGCTTAGGCTGTACAAGGGACCGTAGGCTAAATTTGGATCCAAAATGGCACTTAATTAGTTACCGATATGGATGTTTTCGCCTAACTGCGTTTATTACACAGGATTGCGCAATAGGCACTTGGAGGACACCTCTGGGGGCACTGTTGAGCTGTGCTGAGGGGCCCGTCCCACGAACATCCTAAACATCCACCTAAGTGACTATTCTTCAAAATGCTCTTCCTCACGTCCAACGAACAGCCTAAACATCCACCTAGGTGCCTATTTTCACCCATTTGTCCACGGAAGTGCCTAAACGTCCACCTAACTGACTACACTTCACCGTGGTCTTCCTCACGTCCCACGAACAGCCTAAACATCCACCTAGGTGCCTATTTTCACCAATTTGTCCACGGAGTGCCTAAACGTCCACCCAACTGACTACTACTCTTCACCGTGGTCTTCCTCACGTCCCACGAACAGCCTAAACATCCACCTAGGTGCCTATTTTCACCGATTTGTCCACGGAAGTGCCTAAACGTCCACCTAACTGACTACTCTTCACCGTGGTCTTCCTCACGTCCCACGAACAGCCTAAACATCCACCTAGGTGCCTATTTTCACCAATTTGTCCACGGAGTGCCTAAACGTCCACCCAACTGACTACTCTTCATCGTGGTCTTCCTCACGTCCCACGAACAGCCTAAACATCCACCTAGGTGCCTATTTTCACCAATTTGTCCACGGAGTGCCTAAACTGACTACTCTTCATCGTGGTCTTCCTCACGTCCCACGAACAGCCTAAACATCCACCTAGGTGCCTATTTTCACCAATTTGTCCACGGAGTGCCTAAACGTCCACCCAACTGACTACTCTTCATCGTGGTCTTCCTCACGTCCCACGAACAGCCTAAACATCCACCTAGGTGCCTATTTTCACCAATTTGTCCACGGAGTGCCTAAACTGACTACTCTTCATCGTGGTCTTCCTCACGTCCCACGAACAGCCTAAACATCCACCTAGGTGCCTATTTTCACCAATTTGTCCACGGAGTGCCTAAACGTCCACCCAACTGACTACTCTTCATCGTGGTCTTCCTCACGTCCCACGAACAGCCTAAACATCCACCTAGGTGCCTATTTTCACCAATTTGTCCACGGAGTGCCTAAACTGACTACTCTTCATCGTGGTCTTCCTCGCGTCCCACGAACATTCTATTCAACCACCTAAGTGCCTATTTTCACAAATTCGTCCACAGAGTGCCTAAGCGTCTCCCTAACTGACTACTCTTCACCGTACTCTTCCTCACGTCCCACGAATAGCCTAAACATCCACCTAAGTGCCTACTGTCCACTTACCACCTATGAAAACGCATGCAATAAGTTGCACGTGTCCTCGGCTACTGTTTGGCCCCTGGGGGCCCGAGGGGCCCCAGACTTGGCATCCTGGTAGCCTAGGGGCCCCTTTGCCACACACTAGAAGGACGAGTCTCTAGAGTGCAGGGAAATTTTTTACGACAACCTAGGCCCACGAAACCCAGGATCCTGAACCGGGAGCCCCTGGACTACCACCGTGTCAAATTTGGAGCCCCTGCGACCTTTCGACCCCTGCTTTCCAGACGTATGTCCTGCAGCCTATTTAACGTAGGCTGTTCCTGGACAAGTGGGCCAATTAAGCACGAAAAAGGGTTGATGGGACACGAGGCTCTAGGCACGGCCCCGGGGGCCCCTGACGAGTCGTGGATGACAATTTCGGGCCAAACGGACCTTTCGGTCCGCTGTCCACCAACCACATATGAAAACGCATGCAATAAGTTGCACGTGTCCTCGGCTACTGCTCGGCCCCGGGGGGTCCGAGGGACCCCAAACTTCGCATCCTGGTAGCCTGGGGGCCCCACTGCCACATACTAGGAGGACGAGTCCCTAGAGCGCAGGGAAATTTTTTGGACTGCCTTTGTCAAAATCTCTCACAAAGGCCTCTTGCTCTCATAGACAGAAAGGCCTTCTCCAAAGGGCCCATTGAAAAGATAGGTTAGGGTTAAGAAACCGACTCAGGGTCCACAAAGGACCCTGATGACAAGGATCCTGACCAAGGGGCCCCTGGACTACCACCGTGTCGAATTTGGAGCCCCTGCGACCTTTTGACCCCTGCTTTCCAGACGTCTGTCCTGCAACCTATTTAACGTAGGCTGTTCTTGGACAAGTGGGCCAATTAAGCACGAAAAAGGGTCGATGGGACACGAGGCTCTAGGCACGGCCCCGGTGGCCCCTGACGAGTCGTGGATGACAATTTCGGGCCAAACGGACCTTTCGGTCCGCTGTCCACCAACCACCTATGAAAACGCATGCAATAAGTTGCACGTGTCCTCGGCTACTGCTCGGCCCCGGGGGGTCCGAGGGGCCCCAAACGTCGCGTCCTGGTAGCCTGGGGGCCCCTTTGCCACATCCTAGGAGGACGAGTCCCTAGAGTGCAGGGAAATTTTTAACACCAACCTAGGACCCTGAAACCCAGGATCCTGAGCCGGGGGCCCCTGGACTACCACTGAGTCAAATTTGGAGCCCCTGCGACCTTTTGACCCCTGCCAAACAGACATTTTGGTGCGCTGTCCACGAACCACCTATGAAAACGCATGCAATAAGTTGCACGTGTCCTCGGCTACTGCTCGGCCCCGGGGGTCCGAGGGGCCCCAAACTTCGCATCCTGGTAGCCTGGGGGCCCCACTGCCACATACTAGGAGGACGAGTCCCTAGAGCGCAGGGAAATTTTTTGGACTGCCTTTGTCAAAATCTCTCACAAAGGCCTCTTGCTCTCATAGACAGGAAGGCCTTCTCCAAAGGGCCCATTGAAAAGATAGGTTAGGGTTAAGAAACCGACTCAGGGTCCACCTAGGACCCTGATGACAAGGATCCTGACCAAGGGGCCCCTGGACTACCACCGTGTCGAATTTGGAGCCCCTGCGACCTTTTGACCCCTGCTTTCCAGACGTCCGTCCTGCAACCTATTTAACATAGGCTGTTCTTGGACAAGTGGGCCAATTAAGCGCGAAAAAGGGTCGATGGGACACGAGGCTCTAGGCACGGCCCCGGGGGCCCCTGACGAGTCATGGATGACAATTTCGGGCCAAACGGACCTTTCGGTCCGCTGTCCACCAACCACCTATGAAAACGCATGCAATAAGTTGCACGTGTCCTCGGCTACTGCTCGGCCCCGGGGGGTCCGAGGGGCCCCAAACTTTGCATTCTGGTAGCCTGGGGGCCCCTTTGCCACATCCTAGGAGGACGAGTCCCTAGAGTGCAGGGAAATTTTTAACACCAACCTAGGACCCTGAAACCCAGGATCCTGAGCCCTGGACTACCACTGAGTCAAATTTGGAGCCCCTGCGACCTTTTGACCCCTGCCAGAAAGACATTTTTGTCCGCTGTCCACGAACCACCTATAAAAACGCATGCAATAAGTTGCACGTGTCCTTGGCTACTGCTCGGCCCCGGGGGGTCCGAGGGGCCCCAAACTTCGCATCCTGGTAGCCTGGGGGCCCCACTGCCACATACTAGGAGGACGAGTCCCTAGAGCGCAGGGAAATTTTTTGGACTGCCTTTGTCAAAATCTCTCACAAAGGCCTCTTGCTCTCATAGACAGAAAGGCCTTCTCCAAACGGCCCATTGAAAAGATAGGTTAGGGTTAAGAAACCGACTCAGGGTCCACCTAGGACCCTGATGACAAGGATCCTGACCAAGGGGCCCCTGGACTACCACCGTGTCGAATTTGGAGCCCCTGCGACCTTTTGACCCCTGCTTTCCAGACGTCCGTCCTGCAACCTATTTAACGTAGGCTGTTCCTGGACAAGTGGGCCAATTAAGCACGAAAAAGGGTCGATGGGACACGAGGCTCTAGGCACGGCCCCGGGGGCCCCTGACGAGTCGTGGATGACAATTTCGGGCCAAACGGACCTTTCGGTCCGCTGTCCACCAACCACCTATGAAAACGCATGCAATAAGTTGAACGTGTCCTCGGCTACTGCTCGGCCCCGGGGGGTCCGAGGGGCCACAAACTTCGCATCCTGGTAGCCTGGGGGCCCCTTTGCCACATCCTAGGATGACGAGTCCCTAGAGTGCAGGGAAATTTTTAACACCAACCTAGGACCCTGAAACCCAGGATCCTGAACTGGGGGTCCCTGGACTATCACTGAGTCAAATTTGGAGCCCCTGCGACCTTTTGACCCCTGCCAAACAGACATTTTTGTCCGCTGTCCACGAACCACCTATGAAAACGCATGCAATAAGTTGTACGTGTCCTTGGCTACTGCTCGGCCCCGGGGGGTCCGAGGGGCCCCAAACTTCGCATCCTGGTAGCCTGGGGGCCCCACTGCCACATACTAGGAGGACGAGTCCCTAGAGCGCAGGGAAATTTTTTGGACTGCCTTTGTCAAAATCTCTCACAAAGGCCTCTTGCTCTCATAGACAGAAAGGCCTTCTCCAAACGGCCCATTGAAAAGATAGGTTAGGGTTAAGAAACCGACTCAGGGTCCACCTAGGACCCTGATGACAAGGATCCTGACCAAGGGGCCCCTGGACTACCACCGTGTCGAATTTGGAGCCCCTGCGACCTTTTGACCCCTGCTTTCCAGACGTCCGTCCTGCAACCTATTTAACGTAGGCTGTTCCTGGACAAGTGGGCCAATTAAGCACGAAAAAGGGTCGATGGGACACGAGGCTCTAGGCACGGCCTCGGGGGCCCCTGACGAGTCGTGGATTACAATTTCGGGCCAAACGGACCTTTCGGTCCGCTGTCCACCAACCACCTATGAAAACGCATGCAATAAGTTGCACGTGTCCTCGGCTACTGCTCGGCCCCGGGGGGTCCGAGGGGCCCCAAACTTCGCATCCTGGTAGCCTGGGGGCCCCTTTGCCACATCCTAGGAGGACGAGTCCCTAGAGTGCAGGGAAATTTTTAACACAAACCTAGGACCCTGAAACCCAGGATCCTGAGCCGGGGGCCCCTGGACTACCACTGAGTCAAATTTGGAGCCCCTGCGACCTTTTGACCCCTGCCAAACAGACATTTTGGTCCGCTGTCCACGAACCACCTATGAAAACGCATGCAATAAGTTGCACGTGTCCTTGGCTACTGCTCGGCCCCGGGGGGTCCGAGGGGCCCCAAACTTCGCATCCTGGTAGCCTGGGGGCCCCACTGCCACATACTAGGAGGACGAGTCCCTAGAGCGCAGGGAAATTTTTTGGACTGCCTTTGTCAAAATCTCTCACAAAGGCCTCTTGCTCTCATAGACAGAAAGGCCTTCTCCAAACGGCCCATTGAAAAGATAGGTTAGGGTTAAGAAACCGACTCAGGGTCCACCTAGGACCCTGATGACAAGGATCCTGACCAAGGGGCCCCTGGACTACCACCGTGTCGAATTTGGAGCCCCTGCGACCTTTTGACCCCTGCTTTCCAGACGTCCGTCCTGCAACCTATTTAACGTAGGCTGTTCCTGGACAAGTGGGCCAATTAAGCACGAAAAAGGGTCGATGGGACACGAGGCTCTAGGCACGGCCCCGGGGGCCCCTGACGAGTCGTGGATGACAATTTCGGGCCAAACGGACCTTTCGGTCCGCTGTCCACCAACCACCTATGAAAACGCATGCAATAAGTTGAACGTGTCCTCGGCTACTGCTCGGCCCCGGGGGGTCCGAGGGGCCACAAACTTCGCATCCTGGTAGCCTGGGGGCCCCTTTGCCACATCCTAGGATGACGAGTCCCTAGAGTGCAGGGAAATTTTTAACACCAACCTAGGACCCTGAAACCCAGGATCCTGAACTGGGGGTCCCTGGACTATCACTGAGTCAAATTTGGAGCCCCTGCGACCTTTTGACCCCTGCCAAACAGACATTTTTGTCCGCTGTCCACGAACCACCTATGAAAACGCATGCAATAAGTTGTACGTGTCCTTGGCTACTGCTCGGCCCCGGGGGGTCCGAGGGGCCCCAAACTTCGCATCCTGGTAGCCTGGGGGCCCCACTGCCACATACTAGGAGGACGAGTCCCTAGAGCGCAGGGAAATTTTTTGGACTGCCTTTGTCAAAATCTCTCACAAAGGCCTCTTGCTCTCATAGACAGAAAGGCCTTCTCCAAACGGCCCATTGAAAAGATAGGTTAGGGTTAAGAAACCGACTCAGGGTCCACCTAGGACCCTGATGACAAGGATCCTGACCAAGGGGCCCCTGGACTACCACCGTGTCGAATTTGGAGCCCCTGCGACCTTTTGACCCCTGCTTTCCAGACGTCCGTCCTGCAACCTATTTAACGTAGGCTGTTCCTGGACAAGTGGGCCAATTAAGCACGAAAAAGGGTCGATGGGACACGAGGCTCTAGGCACGGCCTCGGGGGCCCCTGACGAGTCGTGGATGACAATTTCGGGCCAAACGGACCTTTCGGTCCGCTGTCCACCAACCACCTATGAAAACGCATGCAATAAGTTGCACGTGTCCTCGGCTACTGCTCGGCCCCGGGGGGTCCGAGGGGCCCCAAACTTCGCATCCTGGTAGCCTGGGGGCCCCTTTGCCACATCCTAGGAGGACGAGTCCCTAGAGTGCAGGGAAATTTTTAACACAAACCTAGGACCCTGAAACCCAGGATCCTGAGCCGGGGGCCCCTGGACTACCACTGAGTCAAATTTGGAGCCCCTGCGACCTTTTGACCCCTGCCAAACAGACATTTTGGTCCGCTGTCCACGAACCACCTATGAAAACGCATGCAATAAGTTGCACGTGTCCTCGGCTACTGCTCGGCCCCGGGGGGTCCGAGGGGCCCCAAACTTTGCATCCTGGTAGCCTGGGGGCCCCACTGCCACATACTAGGAGGACGAGTCCCTAGAGCGCAGGGAAATTTTTTGGACTGCCTTTGTCAAAATCTCTCACAAAGGCCTCTTGCTCTCATAGACAGAAAGGCCTTCTCCAAAGGGCCCATTGAAAAGATAGGTTAGGGTTAAGAAACCGACTCAGGGTCCACCTAGGACCCTGATGACAAGGGTCCTGACCAAGGGGCCCCTGGACTACCACCGTGTCGAATTTGGAGCCCCTGCGACCTTTTGACCGCTGCTTTCCAGACGTCCGTCCTGCAACCTATTTAACGTAGGCTGTTCCTGGACAAGTGGGCCAATTAAGCACGAAAAAGGGTCGATGGGACACGAGGCTCTAGGCACGGCCCCGGGGGCCCCTGACGAGTCGTGGATGACAATTTCGGGCCAAACGGACCTTTCGGTCCGCTGTCCACCAACCACCTATGAAAACGCATGCAATAAGTTGCACGTGTCCTCGGCTACTGCTCGGCCCCGGGGGGTCCGAGGGGCCCCACACTTCGCATCCTGGTAGCCTGGGGGCCCCTTTGCCACATCCTAGGAGGACGAGTCCCTAGAGTGCAGGGAAATTTTTAACACCAACCTAGGACCCTGAAACCCAGGATACTGAGCCGGGGGCCCCTGGACTACCACTGAGTCAAATTTGGAGCCCCTGCGACCTTTTGACCCTTGCCAAACAGACATTTTGGTCCGCTGTCCACGAACCACCTATGAAAACGCATGCAATAAGTTGCACGTGTCCTCGGCTACTGCTCGGCCCCGGGGGGTCCGAGGGGCCCCAAACTTCGCATCCTGGTAGCCTGTGGGCCCCACTGCCACATACTAGGAGGACGAGTCCCTAGAGCGCAGGGAATTTTTTTGGACTGCCTGTTTCAAAATCTCTCACAAAGGCCTCTTGCTCTCATAGACAGAAAGGCCTTCTCCAAAGGGCCCATTGAAAAGATAGGTTAGGGTTAAGAAACCGACTCAGGGTCCACCTAGGACCCTGATGACAAGGATCCTGACCAAGGGGCCCCTGGACTACCACCGTGTCGAATTTGGAGCGCCTGCGACCTTTTGACCCCTACTTTCAACCGAAATTTGACCGGATGTATCTCGGAAGCCACGCCCAGTTGGATCTCCAAACTCCGGGTGTGGAGAGGCACCCATGGGTCCCTCATGACCCCAGAGTATGGAGCCTAAATTCGGCTTGGCTCTCGAGATACACCCGGTCAAAGTCAGCATCCAACCTACAGCTTAATAAGTTACTCACTGGCCTACAACACATGTGTTGAAATCCCCGATTCCTGACCAGAATCCAACGGCTGAAAATTTCTAAGTCAGTTAACAGCATCCATCCTGTAACCTATTCGACAGAGCCCCTGTAGGCTCTCTGTGGACAGTGTGATTTTATGCAAATGATGCATAATCAATGGTTGTAATGTACAACAGTGTGTTGTGCTGTGTCCCCTGAGTCGTGTACAGTAGGTTTGACCACAAATAACCACTTTATATATGAAATATGACCTTTTAATGCAATGTCCACGGGGAGCCTACAGGGGCTCTGTCAAATAAGTGGCAGGTGGGACTTAAACCAAAACATCCCACCTGCAACTTATTTTACGGAGCCTCCAGGAGAAATGCAAGCCCAGCCAGGAGCTCTCTGGCTGGGGAGGAACTCCTGGTGGGAGGGACCTGGGGAGGAACCACCTTCCCTGGAGCTCCACCTGGAGCTAAGGCAGTCCTAAAATGGACCTTCGGGCTTGTATGAGAGAAGGTGACTATGGGTGTCTCTGGCTGGGGATAAACTCCTGGAGGGAGAGGGCCTCCAGGAGAAATGCAAGCCCAGCCTGGAGCACTCTGGCTGGGGAGGAACTCCTGGAGGGAGAGGGCCTCCAGGAGAAATGCAAGCCCAGCCAGGAGCTCTCTGGCTGGGGAGGAACTCCTGGAGGGATAGGGCCTCCAGGAGAAATGCAAGCCCAGCCTGGGGCACTCTGGCTGGGGAGGAACTCCTGGAGGGAGAGGGCCTCCAGGAGTGACCCAAAACCTAAGTCTAAAACATTGTGGTACTTGTGGGGATCCAGGCACTCGGGCTCCTTGGCCAGCCCCAGGGAAGATGACCCTTCCTGGGTCAAAGGCAGATTTAACCACCTTCCCTGGAGCTCCACCTGGAGCTAAGGCAGTCCTAAAATGGACCTTCGGGCTTGTATGAGAGAAGGTGACTTTGGGTGTCTCTGGATGGGGATAAACTCCTGGAGGGAGAGGGCCTCCTGGAGAAATGCAAGCCCAGCCTGGGGCACTCTGGCTGGGGAGGAACTCCTGGAGGGAGAGGGCCTCCTGGAGAAATGCAAGCCCAGCTTTGTGCACTCTGGCTGGGGAGGAACTCCTGGAGGGAGAGGGCCTCCAGGAAGCAATCCAAGCCCAGCCAGGAGGAATGCTGGCTGGGGTAAAAATCCTGGAGGGAGAGGGCCTCCAGGAGCAATCCAAGCCCAGCCAGGGGATTTTCTGGTTAGGGATGAATCCTGGAGGGAGAGGGCCCCCAGGAGCAGTCCAATCCAATCCAAGCCCAGCAAGGAGTCACGCTGGCTGGGGAGGTTTGTCTAAAATTAATGATTTGGATCATTGGGAGTCTCAAGCACCAGGGGCCTTTGATGCAGTGACCCAAGCCAGAGAGGGTGCACTCTGGCTGGGGTTTGAGGTTAATCTCCGCCATGGTGGAGCTCTGAAAATCACGAGACCTCCAGGAAAAGAAATGCCCGAGCTGTGCAGGAGCTCTGGTTCTCTGAGTCGGGCAGATGGCGGGCCTTCACAAGGGTCCTTGCACGGAGCTCTGAAGGAGCTCTGGGCCACTGGTAACCCAAAATCAACTTAGTTTTTGGCCGCCGGAGGGAACCGGAGCGGCTGCCAAAACCTAAGTCGATTTTGGGTGACCAGTTGCCCGGTTCTCTGGTGGCGCGGGGTGGCTGGGACAGTAATGCCCGGGCTTAAGTTTGGGACCCCCGGGTTCGCCTGGTGCCCGGGTGAGGGTGGAGGCCGGGGCAGTGGGGTAGCTCTGGTTCTCTGAGTCGGGCAGAGGGTGGACCTTGGTGGGGGTCCCTGCCCGGAGCTCTGGTTCTCTGAGTCTGGGCAGAGGGTGGACCTAGGTGTGGGCCCCCGCCCAGAGCTCTGGTTCTCCGAGTCGGCTGAAGGCGGAGTACCTTGGCCGGAGGGAACCAGAGAACCAGAGCGGCTGCCAAAACCTAAGTCAATTTTGGGTTACCAGTGGCCCGGTTCTCTGGTGGCGCGGGGTTGCTGGGACAGTAATGCCCGGGCTTAAGTTTGGGACCCCCGGGTTCGCCTGGTGCCCGGGTGAGGGTGGAGGCCGGGGCAGTGGGGTAGCTCTGGTTCTCTGAGTCGGGCAGAGGGTGGACCTAGGTGTGGGTCCCTGCCCGGAGCTCTGGTTCTCTGAGTCGGGCAGAGGGTGGACCAAGGTGTGGGTCCCTGCCCAGAGCTCTGGTTCTCCGAGTCGGGCAGAGGATGGACCCAGGTTGGGGTCCCTGCCTGGAGCTCTGGTTTTCCGAGTCTGGGCTGAGGGTGGACCAAGGTGTGGGTCCCTGCCCAGAGCTCTGGTTCTCCAAATCGGGCTAGAGCCGGAGAACCTCGCCCAGAGGGAACCAGAGAACCAGAGCGGCCGCCAAAACCTAAGTCGATTTTGGGTTACCAGTGGCCCGGTTCTCTGGTGGCGCGGGGTGGCTGGGACAGTAATGCCCGGGCTTAAGTTTGGGACCCCCGGGTTCGCCTGGTGCCCGGGTGAGGGTGGAGGCCAGGGCAGTGGGGTAGCTCTGGTTCTCTGAGTCGGGCAGAGGGTGGACCAGGGTGGGGGTCCCTGCCCGGAGCTCTGGTTCTCTGAGTCGGGCAGATGGTGGACCAGGGTGGGGGTCCCTGCTCTGAGCTCTGGTTCTCTGAGTCGGGCAGAGGGTGGACCTGGGTGGGGGTCCCTGCCCGGAGCTGTGGTTCTCCGAGTCGCGCAGATGGTGGACCAGGGTGGGGGTCCCTGCCCGGGGCTCTGGTTCTCTGAGTCGGGCAGAGGGTGGACCAGGGTGGGGGTCCCTGCCCAGAGGGGTTAGAGTTAGAAAATTTCTAAGTCGAAAACAGCATCCCATGTGTAACTTATCCGATGGGTGCCCTATAGGCTGTCTGTGGACATGCCATAACCAGATTTTGACCGGGTGTATCTCGGAAACCACGCCGACTTGGAGCTCCATACTCGGGGCATGGGGAGGCACCCTTGGGCCCCCCATGACCCCAGAGTATGGAGCCCCAAGTCGGCTTGGTTCCTGAGTTATGCCCGGTCAGAGATGGGACTTTGACCGGGTGTATCTCGGAAACCACGCCGACTTGGAGGTCCATACTACGGGCATGGGGAGGTACCTATGGGCCCCCCATGACCCCAGAGTATGGAGCCCCAATTCGGCTTGGTTCCTGAGTTATGCCCGGTCAAAAACAGGATCCCACCTGTAACTTATTTGACGGAGCCCCTGTAGGCTCCCCGTGGACAGTTGGATTTTATGCTAATTTTGCATAATTAATATCTGTCATGTACATCAGTGTGTTGTGCTATGTCCCCTGAGTGGTGTACAGTAGGTTTCACCTCATAAATTACAAGTTTCAGAAAATCCAACCAAAGTTTCCGAGAATCCAACCCAAGGTTCCCGAGAATCCACACGCTCCAAAAGACTAAGTCAAAAACAGCATCCCACCTGCAACTTATTTGACGGAGCCCCTGTAGGCTGTTTGTGGACAGTATGATTTTATGCTAATTTTGCATAATTAATGTATGTAATGTACACCAGTGTGTTGTGTTGTGTCCCCTGTGTGGTGTACAGTAGGTTTCACCTCATAAATTACAAATTTCAGAAAATCCAACCAAAGTTTCCGAGAATCCAACCCAAGGTTTCCGAGAATCCATACGCTCCAAAAAACTAAGTCAAAAACAGCATCCCACCTGCAACTTATTTGACGGAGCCCCTGTAGGCTGTTTGTGGACAGTTGGATTTTATGCTAATTTTGCATAATTAATATCTGTAATGTACACCAGTGTGTTGTGTTGTGTCCCTTGAGTGGTGTACAGTAGGTTTGACCACAAATAACTACTTTATTTATGAAATATGACCTTTTAATGCAATGTCCAGGGGGAGCCAAAAGGGGCTCTGTCAAATAAGTTGCAGGTGGGCTTCAAAGTTTGAACGGCTACAACTCGGAAACCACGCCGACATAGAGCTCCATACTCCGGGCATGAGGAGGCACCCTTGGGCCCCCCATGACCCCAGAGTATGGAGCCTCAAGTCGGCTTGGTTCCTGAGTTATGCCCGGTCAGAGATGGGACTTTGACCGGGTGTATCTCGGAAACCAAGCCGACTTGGGGCTCCATACTCCGGGCATGAGGAGGCACCCATGAGACCCCCTTGACCCCAGAGTATGGAGCCCCAATTCGGCTTGGTTCCTGAGTTATGCCCGGTCAAAAACAGGATCCCACCTGTAACTTATTTGACGGAGCCCCTGTAGGCTCCCCGTGGACAGTTGGATTTTATGCTAATTTTGCATAATTAATATCTGTCATGTACATCAGTGTGTTGTGCTATGTCCCCTGAGTGGTGTACAGTAGGTTTCACCTCATAAATTACAAGTTTCAGAAAATCCGACCAAAGTTTCCGAGAATCCAACCCAAGGTTCCCGAGAATCCACACACTCCAAAAGACTAAGTCAAAAACAGCATCCCACCTGCAACTTATTTGACGGAGCCCCTGTAGGCTGTTTGTGGACAGTGTGATTTTATGCTAATTTTGCATAATTAATGTATGTAATGTACACCAGTGTGTTGTGTCCCCTGAGTGGTGTACAGTAGGTTTGACCACAAATAGCTACTTTATTTATGAAATATGACCTTTTAATGCAATGTCCACGGGGAGCCTAAAGGGGCTCTGTCAAATAAGTTGCAGGTGGGCTTCAAAGTTTGAACGGCTATAACTCGGAGACCAAGCGGCCTAGCGACACCAAACTCGGGTCAAAGTAAGGTCCCCAGGGGCCCTTTCCAACGGGCCCTAGCCCGAGCTTCTAGCTCCCCCAGAGGCGGAGATACGGGGGCCAACAGGAAAGGGTGCACTTCAGAAGGAAGGGTCCTAGAGGCTCGGGACTCTGGGGTCTGAGAGGGGCCCTAGGGCCCCCTCACTGCCCCGAAGGACGATCCGCTGGGGCCCGTCATTTCCGAGATATAGACCGTTTTGTCCAAAAGTCCCTTTTGTATAACCGGGTGTATCATGGGAGTTGAGCCGAGTTGGAGCTCCAAACTCCGGGCATGAGGGGGGCCCGTAGGGTCCCTTCAGACCCCACCGTTTCCAGCTGCTGGGACCTTCCGTTTCTGAGATACGGCCACTTCCGGTCCAGGTTTGACCGGGTGTATCTCGGAAACCACGCCGACTTGGAGCTCCAATCTCAGGGTGTTGGGGGGTACCCATGAGACCCCCTCGACCTCAGAGTATGGAACCCAGAGTCGGATTGGTTCCAGAGATATGGCAACTTCCTGTGGGAATTTGACCGGGTGTATCTCTGAAACCAGGCCGACTTGGAGCTCCAAACTCCGGTTGTGGAGGGCCACCCATGGGCCCCCCATGACCCGAGAGTATGGAGCCCAAAGTCGGCTTGGTTCCCGAGTAATGCCCGGTCAAATATAGGATTTTGACCGGATGTATCTCGGAAACCACGCCCACTCGGAGCTCCAAAGTCCGGGTGTGGAGGGGCACCCATGGGCCCCCCATGACCCCAGAGTATGGAGCCCAAAGTCGGCTTGGCTCTCGAGGTACACCCGGTCAAAGTCAGCATCCAACCTGCAGCTTAATAAGTTACTCACTGGCCTACAACACATGTGTTGAAATCCCAGATTCCTGACCAGAATCCAAAGGCTGAAAATTTCTAAGTCAGTTAACAGCATCCGTCCTGTAACTTATTCGACAGAGCCCTTATAGGCTGTCTGTGGACTGTTGAATATTAGGCAAATTATGCATAATTAATGGCTGTACTGTACACCAGTGTATTGAATTGTGACCCCTGTGGTGGCACACAACAGGTTAAACCACATATAAGCACTGTATTTATGAAATATGACCATTTAATGTACTGTCCACGAACAGCCTAGAAGGACTGTCAAATAAGTTACAGCTGGGACTTTACCGATTGGATCCCATCTGTAACTCATTCGACAGAGCCTCTGTAGGCTGTCTGTGGACGGTTGAATATTATGCAAATATTGCATAATTAATGGCTGTACTGTACACCAGTGTATTATATTGTGACCCCTGTGGTGGCACACAACAAGTTAAACCACATATGGCCACTGTATTTATGAAATATGACCATTTAATGTACTGTCCACGAACAGCCTAGAAGGACTGCCAAATAAGTTACAGCTGGGACTTCACCGATTGGATCCCATCTGTAACTTATTCGACAGAGCCTCTGTAGGCTGTCTGTGGACGGTTGAATATTATGCAAATATTGCATAATTAATGGCTGTACTGTACACCAGTGTATTGTATTGTGACCCCTGTGGTGGCACACAACAGGTTAAACCACATATGGCCACTGTATTTATGAAATATGACCATTTAATGTACTGTCCACGAACAGCCTAGAAGGACTGTCAAATAAGTTACAGCTGGGACTTCACCGATTGGATCCCATCTGTAACTTATTCGACAGAGCCTCTGTAGGCTGTCTGTGGACGGTTGAATATTATGCAAATATTGCATAATTAATGGCTGTACTGTACACAAGTGTATTGTATTGTGACCCCTGTGGTGGCACACAACAGGTTAAACCACATATGGCCACTGTATTTATGAAATATGACCATTTAATGTACTGTCCACGAACAGCCTAGAAGGACTGTCAAATAAGTTACAGCTGGGACTTTACAGATTGGATCCCATCTGTAACTTATTCGACAGAGACTCTGTAGGCTGTCTGTGGACGGTTGAATATTATGCAAATATTGCATAATTAATGGCTGTACTGTACACCAGTGTATTGTATTGTGACCCCTGTGGTGGCACACAACAGGTCAAACCACATATGGCCACTGTATTTATGAAATATGACCATTTAATGTACTGTCCACGAACAGCCTAGAAGGACTGTCAAATAAGTTACAGCTGGGACTTCACCGATTGGATCCCATCTGTAACTTATTCGACAGAGCCTCTGTAGGCTGTCTGTGGACGGTTGAATATTATGCAAATATTGCATAATTAATGGCTGTACTGTACACCAGTGTATTGTATTGTGACCCCTGTGGTGGCACACAACAGGTTAAACCACATATGGCCACTGTATTTATGAAATATGACCATTTAATGTACTGTCCACGAACAGCCTAGAAGGACTGTCAAATAAGTTACAGCTGGGACTTTACCGATTGGATCCCATCTGTAACTTATTCGACAGAGCCTCTGTAGGCTGTCTGTGGACGGTTGAATATTATGCAAATATTGCATAATTAATGGCTGTACTGTACACCAGTGTATTGTATTGTGACCCCTGTGGTGACACACAACAAGTTAAACCACATATGGCCACTGTATTTATGAAATATGACCATTTAATGTACTGTCCACGAACAGCCTAGAAGGACTGTCAAATAAGTTACAGCTGGGACTTCACCGATTGGATCCCATCTGTAACTTATTCGACAGAGCCTCTGTAGGCTGTCTGTTGACGGTTGAATATTATGCAAATATTGCATAATTAATGGCTGTACAGTACACCAGTGTATTGTATTGTGACCCCTGTGGTGGCACACAACAGGTTAAACCACATATGGCCACTGTATTTATGAAATATGACCATTTAATGTACTGTCCACGAACAGCCTAGAAGGACTGTCAAATAAGTTACAGCTGGGACTTTACCGATTGGATACCATCTGTAACTTATTCGACAGAGCCTCTGTAGGCTGTCTGTGGACGGTTGAATATTATGCAAATATTGCATAATTAATGGCTGTACTGTACACCAGTGTATTGTATTGTGACCCCTGTGGTGGCACACAACAGGTCAAACCACATATGGCCACTGTATTTATGAAATATAACCATTTAATGTACTGTCCACGAACAGCCTAGAAGGACTGTCAAATAAGTTACAGCTGGGACTTCACCGATTGGATCCCATCTGTAACTTATTCGACAGAGCCTCTGTAGGCTGTCTGTGGACGGTTGAATATTATGCAAATATTGCATAATTAATGGCTGTACTGTACACCAGTGTATTGTATTGTGACCCCTGTGGTGGCACACAACAGGTTAAACCACATATGGCCACTGTATTTATGAAATATGACCATTTAATGTACTGTCCACGAACAGCCTAGAAGGACTGTCAAATAAGTTACAGCTGGGACTTTACCAATTGGATCCCATCTGTAACTTATTCGACAGAGCCTCTGTAGGCTGTCTGTGGACGGTTGAATATTATGCAAATATTGCATAATTAATGGCTGTACTGTACACCAGTGTATTGTATTGTGACCCCTGTGGTGGCACACAACAAGTTAAACCACATATGGCCACTGTATTTATGAAATATGACCATTTAATGTACTGTCCACGAACAGCCTAGAAGGACTGTCAAATAAGTTACAGCTGGGACTTCACCGATTGGATCCCATCTGTAACTTATTCGACAGAGCCTCTGTAGGCTGTCTGTGGACGGTTGAATATTATGCAAATATTGCATAATTAATGGCTGTACTGTACACCAGTGTATTGTATTGTGACCCCTGTGGTGGCATACAACAGGTTAAACCACATATGGCCACTGTATTTATGAAATATTACCATTTAATGTACTGTCCACGAACAGCCTAGAAGGACTGTCAAATAAGTTACAGCTGGGACTTGAACACATTGAAACGCTGAAAATTTCTAAGTCGAAACTGCATCCTTCCTGTGACTTAACTGACAGGGTGGGGGAAAAGCATTTTTAGGGCAATTTTGCCCCGTTGCGGGGCCCCCGGAGGGTCTCAGGAGACGGGACCACCGTCCCCGGCCTCAGGGTTAGAGGCCGGATCGAACCATAGGCGTCGTTTGGGGGTCAAAAAATTATTAGGGGGCGCCGCGCAGCGCTTAGGGATTTTTGTCAGAAGGCTGCCTAATAAGTTAATCCCCGGACGTCAGGTACCCGAATTAAGGAAATTAGGACAAATAGGCAGTCTGTGGCTTTTTGTTAATTCAAATAAGTTGCCAGATGACGCAAATGGTGTACAAAGGGATGAAAAGGCACCATTCCGAAGCCAAAATCCAACTTAAGTGAATGGTTTTCCCTAATAATTTTGTTTATTGAACCAGGGGGTCAAATGGGTTGCAATATGGCCACCACTAGGGGGCCAGGTTCCCTAATCCTTGTCCACGAACAGCCTAAAGTGCCAACTCCCAGCCTATTCTTCATCGCTGGGTCCACGAACAGCCTAAAGTGCCAACTCCCAGCCTATTCTTCATCGCTAGGTCCATGAACAGCCTAAAGTGCCAACTCCCCGCCTATTCTTCATCGCTGGGTCCACGAACAGCCTAAAGTGCCAACTCCCAGCCTATTCTTCATCGCTGGGTCCACGAACAGCCTAAAGTGCCAACTCCCAGCCTATTCTTCATCGCTGGGTCCACGAACAGCCTAAAGTGCCAACTCCCAGCCTATTCTTCAGCGCTGGGTCCACGAACAGCCTAAAGTGCCAACTCCCAGCCTATTCTTCATCGCTGGGTCCACGAACAGCCTAAAGTGCCAACTCCCAGCCTATTCTTCATCTGGGTCTTCCTCACGTCCCGCGAACAGCCTATTCGTCCACCTAGGAGCCTATTTTCTACAATCTGTCCACAGAGTGCCTAAAGTGCCACCTAAGTGACTACTCTTCACCGTGGTCTTCCTCACGTCCTACGAACAGCCTATTCGTCCACCTAGGAGCCTATTTTCGACGAACAGCCTAAACTGCCAACTCCCAGCCTATTCTTCATCGGGGTCTTCCTCACGTCCCGCCAACAGCCTATTCGTCCACCTAGGAGCCTATTTTCTACAATCTGTCCACAGAGTGCCTAAAGTGCCACCTAAGTGACTACTCTTCACCGTGGTCTTCCTCACGTCCCACGAACAGCCTATTCGTCCACCTAGGAGCCTATTTTCGACGAACAGCCTAAGCTGCCAACTCCCAGCCTATTCTTCATCTTTGACCGGGTGTATCTTGGTAACGAAAGGTCACAGGGGCTCCAAATTTGACACGGTAGTAGTCCAGGCCCCCCCGGTTCAGGATCCTAGGTTTCAGGCTCCTAGGTGGGGGCAAAATTTTCCCCTGAACTCTAGAGACCTGTCCTCCCTGTGTGTGACAGTGTGGACCCTAGCCTACCAGAATGCAAAGTTTGGGGCCCCTGGGACGAAATGGTGAAAAATAGGCTCCTAGGTGGACGAATAGGCTTTTCGCGGGACGTGAGGAAGACCCCGATGAAGAGTAGTCAGTTAGGTGGACGTTCAGGCACTCTGTGGACAAATTGTCGAAAATAGGCTCCTAGGTGGACGAATAGGCTGTTCGCGGGACGTGAGGAAGACCCCGATGAAGAGTAGTCAGTTAGGTGGACGTTCAGGCACTCTGTGGACAGATTGTAGAAAATAGGCTCCTAGGTGGACGAATAGGCTGTTGGTGGGACGTGAGGAAGACCCCGATGAAGAGTAGTCACTTAGGTGGCACTTTAGGCACTCTGTGGACAGATTGTAGAAAATAGGCTCCTAGGTGGACGAATAGGCTGTTCGCGGGACGTGAGGAAGACCCCGATGAAGAGTAGTCAGTTAGGTGGACGTTCAGGCACTCTGTGGACAGATTGTAGAAAATAGGCTCCGAGGTTGACGAATAGGCTGTTCGCGGGACGTGAGGAAGACCCCGATGAAGAGTAGTCAGTTAGGTGGACGTTCAGGCACTCTGTGGACAGATTGTAGAAAATAGGCTCCTAGGTGGACGAATAGGCTGTTCGTGGGACGTGAGGAAGACCACGGTGAAGAGTAGTCACTTAGGTGGCACTTTAGGCACTCTGTGGACAGATTGTAGAAAATAGGCTCCTAGGTGGACGAATAGGCTGTTCGCGGGACGTGAGGAGGACCCCGATGAAGAGTAGTCAGTTAGGTGGACGTTCAGGCACTCTGTGGACAGATTGTAGAAAATAGGCTCCTAGGTGGACGAATAGGCTGTTCGCGGGACGTGAGGAAGACCCCGATGAAGAGTAGTCAGTTAGGTGGACGTTCAGGCACTCTGTGGACAGATTGTCGAAAATAGGCTCCTAGGTGGACGAATAGGCTGTTCGCGGGACGTGAGGAAGACCAAGGTGAAGGGTAGTCACTTAGGTGGACGTTTAGGCACCCTGTGGGACGAATCACTGAAAATAGGCGCCTAGGTGGACGAATAGGCCGACCGCGGGACGTGAGGAAGACCACGGTGAGGACTATTCACGCTTCTGGTCGTTTAGGCTGAAAGGTGGACAAATAGGCGCTTGGTGGACGCCATCACACAACCTATTCGACGCCCTTCGAATAGGTTGGCGGTTGGACGCGCGTGCTGCCGCCTTGTGGCGACACCCCGAACTACAGAATTTTGCAACTTCACCAGTGCGCACTTTGGGGCCCCCTGGCGGGGGAAAAGGTCCCTGGCCATCAGGGGGCGTGGCCCGAGGGACCCAGGGGGGCCCCGGGCCCCCCAAAAATCATTTAGGGGGCTGCGCGCAGCGTCCAGTAACCGCCTACCATTTGGAGCTTAGTAAGTTGCAGGCCGGACGCATGTGTCCTAAGGCGAGTTATTAGTTCAGACAGGCTATGAGTTTCAGGTGGCGGATCTACCATTTTAATTTCAATTGGAACATAAGTGTCGGTACCTGGGGTCCACCAAACACAGACAAATTTTCCTCCCCACTGAGTCGCGCCATCATTTCCTGTTGACAAAGTAACTTTCAGTTTGGTTTTAAAATTTTCAGTGATTTCTTCGAACTTTATGAGACCTGACATCACCCGTTTGCTATAACCATTACTTGAGGTATACCCCACCTTGCTCAAGAGACCCTCTCTGATAGCCTCCTTATTACCTCCCTACACATCTTGCCATGCACATGGATCCTTACAAAAATACATGGCTTTACCCCATTTGTTCAAACGCTCTGGATTATACCCAGGTCCTGCTGCTGAAATAGGATCACATATTATATTTATCTCACTCCCTTTTCCTCTTGTCATTTTCACCTCTATGCTACCATCCTGTGCTAGGCCTATGGCCAGGCTAGTTAAGAGGATAAGATTTACTAACATATTGCCACACAGTGCAACCTCGCCAGGCAAGAAAATGTTCTTGTGAAAATGATATGAGTCCTGTTTCCCTATGTATCGTTGGTCTCAGGGCAGGTCTAGTAGATATTATTAGACAGTTAACTGCAATGCCCACTCCGTCAAAACACCACAGAGTCCTTGACGCAGTACGGACTACTCCTAAAATTGCAGAATCGTCCTGTACTATTGATTCATCCTCTCTCCAATGACGATGGTGTTCTAGTGAATAACCGACAGGCTGACAAGCAACTTTGGTTAGTCTGACACCTGTTCGGTACTCATTGGCTGTGAATGGGATTCTTCTTCCGTTGCAGCTACCGCATGAGCTGGCACCGTTGCAGCTACCGCATGAGCTGGCACTTTTCCCGTTGCAGCTACCGCATGAGCTGGCACTTTTCAACAGTGCGTCCCACGGATCCACGGAGCCCTCTCCTCGACTTTCACCGCAGTGTGAGTTGTCAGCAAAACCTGAAATGGCCCCTGCCACCTCTTTGCTTTCCAGTGTTTCCGCCTCAGATCCTTTATCAGTACGAAATCTCCTGGCCTGATGCTGTGCAGGGCCATCTCAGCTGGCTCTGGAACTGCTGCTTTGACCTGTTTTGAGATATCAGCAAACACCTTATCCAGTTCAACACAATATTGCAACATGTCATGTTCACAAAGAGTGGTGTCAGGCAGTGGTCTAGGATTATGTGGTTCCCAGCCCATGTGAGGTGGACGAGCAAACAGAATCTCAAATGGAGAGAGCTGTGCGCGTCCCCTCTTTCTCATTCTCATATAAGTCAATGCAATGGGCAGGGCCTTTGGCCATGAAAACCCTGTTTCATCACAAATTTTTGCCAATTTATTCTTAATGGTTCCATTCTCACGTTCAACTGCGCCTCCTGCCTGTGGCCAATAGGAGCAGTGGTACTTCCAGGAAGTACCCAGGAATGCTTCAACTGCTGAGATCACGCTGTTTACAAAATGTGAACCATTGTCACTTGATAATCTCTCAGGTATTCCCCATCGTGGGACAATTTCCTGTAGGAGTAGTTTTGCCACCCCTTTTGCATCTGCCTTTGTTGTTGGCATTGCTTCTACCCATTTTGAAAACATATCCATATGGTAAACCAGTTATTCTGCATAACATTTTTTGATGTATGGTCCAATCCATGCGTCAACTTAGCATAAGCCTGAAAGAAATGAGAAGGTAAACACGGTTTATTATTGGGGCCCCTCCATTGTCCATTCTCATACACACACCCTGCATTTCTCCATTTCTCCTTGTCAGAGGATGAAGCATGCTGCTGCATTATTTCTATGTCACCTAGTTCCTCGTTCAGCCGTGCTGCAGTGGTTATCTGGACAGGAAGCAGAACTGCGGCTTTTGCAGCTAAATCAGCCGCTCTGTTTCCTTTAGAAACATCATCACTACCCGTAGTATGAGCTTGGCACTTGCAAACAGCCACTTCCTTTGGCAACAGCAGAGCATCCAACAATTCACTCACCAGCAGGTGGTTTAATATTGGCTTGCCATCTGCTTTCAGAAACTTTCGATGTTTCCATAATGCCCCAATATCATCCACAATGCCAAAAGCATACCTTGAGTCAGTGTAAATTGTAACACGTTGGCCACTTGCCAATTTGCATGCTGCAGTCAGAGCAACCAGTTCAGCAGCTTGTGCAGAAAAATGTGACGGCAATGGTTGTTGTTCCAGAACCTCAGTTAAGGAAACTACTGAATATCCAGCTCTGTTTTTGCCTAGGTCATCTCTGCTGGATGACCCATCCACAAAAAGAATCATGTCACTGTTGGGTAAAGCCTCGTCTGTCAGTCTGGTCTCGGACTACATATCTGTTCCAAGGCTGAAACGCAACAGTGAGGTTCACCGTCTTGCTCCGTTGGGAGCAGAGAAGCTGGATTTAAAACATTACAACGTTTAACCGTAACATTAGGCATTTCCAACAGCACAAAGTTATATCTCAGCCATCGTGCTGTAGATAAATGAGAAGTCTTTTGTTCTAATAAAATCATTGACACAGCATGTGGCACCAGC
The DNA here is from genome assembly GCA_026230005.1 of Gila orcuttii. NCBI lineage: Eukaryota > Metazoa > Chordata > Actinopteri > Cypriniformes > Leuciscidae > Gila > Gila orcuttii. The sequence continues at coordinate 46,608,053 of JAPDVR010000004.1, read as the reverse complement.
AGTGTCAAATCACTGAAACCTACAAAATCTCTAGAGGCTACCACAGCTCTCTCAGCTGCAGCCACAGCCCTCAGACAAGCAGGAAGTCCTCTCGCTACTGCATCTAACTTGGTTGAAAAATATGCCACTGGTCTCAATTTGCCCCCATGCTCCTGTAACAGGACAGAAGACATGTAACCATTTTTCTCCGCAACTGTCTGTGTATATGACTTATCAGGATTTGGTTGTCAGAGGCTGCCATATCCTGGCCATAAATTAACGCTGACAAAGGCCCTTCCTTGTCGCTGTAGCTAGGAATGAATGTCCTACAATACGAAATCATTCCTAAAAATGACATCATTTGCTTTTTAGTGGTCGGTTTAGGAATGTTCTGTATGGCAGTGACTCTTTTGTCAGACAATGATTTCCCATTTGCTGTTAACACAAGACCTAAAAATGTGACTTTGGTTTGATTTACAGCTACCTTACTTGGCTTGACTTTGTGGCCCCGCTCTGCCAAGTAAGTTAACAATGTGATGGTAGCCTGCTTACAGATCTGTTCATTTGGACAGCAAAGTAACAAATCATCGACATACTGTAAAAGAGCAACGCCAGGCGGAAGAACCAAACCTTCTAAACTGCGTTTCAAAGCTTCGTTGTAAATTGTTGGACTTTCGCAATATCCCTGACACAAACGTGTAAAGGTGTACGCCTTACCATTGAAATTAAATGCAAACCAAAATTGTGAGTCAGGATGTACTGGAACGCTGAAGAGCGCATTTGAAATGTCAACCAATGTATAACATTTGGTTCCAGCTGGAATTTGAGATAAGATCGTGTACGGATTCGGAACGAGCGGTGTTCTCGCGATAACTGCCTCATTAACAGATTTTAAGTCCTGCACGAATCGATATTCAGCCGCTTCGTTGTGGTCTCTTATTTTCTTTACTGGAAAAATTGGTGTTCGGACAGGCGAGTCCGGACACTCAACAATGACCCCTTTTTCCAACAAAGAATTAAACACCGGAGTAATGCCCTCAATTGCTTCCTTTTTCAACGGATACTGCATTTTCTTTGGCCTGTTGTAAGATTTAGGCTTAATTCGAATTGGCTCACAATCCGCAATCAAACCTACATCATATTTATCTTTAGCCCATAGACAACTCGGAACTCCCTCCAACCCCTCCGGGATGACAGGGAGGTGCGATAAGGTCAGACTGCCAAAACTCATTTCCTTTTCTAACACTGTGACTGCTCGCAAACCTCTCAATGTTTTATGACATGGCTGTTTAAACCATCTGGTACTTTCGCTTTGGCAGATCATTCTCTTTTGATCTATTATGACCCAGTCGGTCAATTCATGACACTTGGCCATGAATGGACCTGTGTCACGCCATTCAGCCTTCACTGGTTAGGCCAGTGAAATATGAGGCTGTGCATTTTTCACGTCATAAAACATTGCCTGTTCGTCAGTCAGTTTCACATTCAAAACACACCAGTGGTTCGTCCAATAAAGATAATCTGTCTTTACATCTTCCACATCAACATTAAACCAACGCTGCGCATATTCATCATCAGGGTCAGTGCTGACATGTGAAGTACAGTGCAAATCTGTATCATTCATAAATTCAGAAGATGGCAACACTCTGTCGTGAGCCTTTGTGGTCAGACATGTGTTAGAAATTTGCCATTCATACACAAACAAAGGGGTTTCCCCTGCAGTTTCGTACAGCATTCTCATGTCAGCAGAAATCCCTTCAGCAGTACAGTGAACAGAAATACCCAGCTTACAAAGTAAATCTCAACCCAGTAGATTTACTGGACATGTTTGAGTAATAAAAAAACAATGCTCAAATTTTTTCCCATCGATTGAACACTCAAGCGGCGTTGAGAATGATTCTTTGACCACATGACCCGTGGCACTTCTGGAAAAAGTTGTTTTCCCAGAACGTGAAACTGGCTGTGTCAATTTTGTTTCTTTTATTAAGGAAAATGTTGCACCGGTGTCAATTAAAAATAACAGTGTCTTGTCAAGAGCGTTTACTTCTATCAAAGGTAAAGATTTATGCGCCTTATAGAAAACATTTGCAAGCCCATCTTCATTGCACAGAGCCAAGTCAGAAATTAAAGGAGAATGATACTTATCTGATGGAGAGACAGGAAACCCGTTGCTCGCACCCTCCCCTCCCCACCCTCCCACCCTCGCACCCTTGTTGATGTTGTGAAAAATGTCTACCTCTGCCACGACCACGTCCTCTGCCTCTTCCTCCACTACCTCTTTGGTTATAGTGGTAGCGGTTTGGTTTGGTGTTGTTGTTGTCGCTCATGTGCAGTGCTATCAGAGCTAGAGAAAGATCTTTGTCTTGCTTGGCGGTCTTGGTTGTCTGTTTCGTCTTTATCATTTCTTCATGATGTCTCGCATGCCGTCTGATTTCCGTTGTGGAAGTCAGTTGCCATCCAACACAGGTTTTCTGAATTTCTTTATCAAGTCCATCCATGAACAAAGTCCTTAAATAGTCATCATATGGATCAGACCCCATAGGTCCCGCATCCGGGTCCCTTGGCGGTTGTCTCTTATCCATACCACCATGTCGATCAAAGCACTCTTTCAGTCGCAGGAAATACGCTTCCGTAGTTTAATCTTTTCCTTGAGTACATTGACGAACTTTGTGAATGTCCAACGTGCGTGGAAAAACTGTCTTCAAAGCTTTGACTATGTCTTCGACTTTCTTTGTGTAGTCGTTGTTGCTCGGATCGTCGTAGTTGATGTGTTTCAGACGTGAATCTTCTGGCCACTTGTCTGACAATTTAGCCATTTGCACTGGTCCATATTTCAAAACCATCAATCTCCACAGTTCATTAAGAGTCGGTCTGAATTCTCTGCAGAAAACAGCTAAATCAGCACCCAGTTTTGCCCCACCTGTTTCGATGTTTGGCAGGTGTGCAGAAGCTTGTTTCAAGTCCTCTTGGGTCCATGGTCGCATTACCAGAACTGCTCCTTCTGGTCCTGCTACTTCAAGCATCGGTGCCTGAACATTTAGGAGACTTTTGTCGTCACCGTCGCTTTCACTCTTTATTTCAGTTTCTGAATCATCAGTCTGGTGTCTGTTGCGTTGATTTCGCAGGTGCGGTTGCTGCCCTCGATGTCGTTTGCCCGTTAACCTGGTCGAACTTTGGCTGAGTTTTCTTGTTGCATTTCTTCGTGAGTGCAAAGTTAAGTCTTTCAGGTTTGTGCTTAGCAGTTCTTCTAGCTCTTTGCTGCATCTCTTCCGCCCCTTTTCATTATATGCTGTCCCAGAGCGTGTCGAAGATATTGCCTCTTTCTTTCCATCTGTCGAAGTATATCTGGGCGGTGGATCAGCTGGTGCGCTGGCTTGTGGTCCTCCTACAGCAGCTCCGCTTTGATCAGGATTGAGAGCAGGTGGGCGATGAGCCGGATATCCCCCATCTTCCACCATCATTCTCATGAATTGACCGAAAAAGGGAGAAGAAGAGTCAGCAATATCAGAACAGTCATTTTTAAGATTCTGTAATGCTTTCTTTGATGCGTCCTGTCTTTCTTGATCAGAGTATAATGGTGCAATGGCCCGACAGACTTGTTTTTGTTGTCTGCGTGTTGCCTCTTCTAACCATTTTACTATGATTTCACCACATTTATTGTAATGGTCTTTGTCTTTTTTCTTGACAATATGAGTCATCCAATTTACTTTGGTTTGAGTCAAATGTGACACACTTAAACCCCCATTAAACCCATATTGTTTTTTTAAAAACGGCACATAAGCATGATACCAAGTTCCCTTTATTTTATCCATGACTGTATATGAGCCCTTAGAAAAATCAACCTGTTCCTCCTCTCTTTTCGAATTTTCAGTACCCATTAGTGTTTATATTTCTTTTACTCATCAGTGTTTATATTTGCGTATTTAAATCTTTCCCCTGCGTGGTCACCATGCACTATATTCACTGTATTAATTCTTTCCCCCGCGTGGCCACCACGCACCTGCCTATATTCATCAATATAGGACTTTCAAACAGCCTGCATCCGTCGATGCAGGTCTTTCCCAAACAAGCGCCTCTGTACTTCATGTTTTCTATTTTATCCCTCACTGTTTGGTAGATAAACAAGGACGTTTATTTTAGGGGGATGGGATGTACTGTATGTAACATTCAATTCTGAGTTCTTGAAACCTCTGAGTCTTGTTTTCATTATTGTATTATTCAAAAGTGTTTAGGCAAACCCTGATACAGAAGCTAGGTTACACTGGTGAACATCTTGAGACAAAATAATGGCTCTGACATATTTTAAGACATTGTCAATGCAAGTTCAGTTAAAGCTGCTCAAACATGCTCTTTAGTCTGGGACTAGGTTTAAGCCTTGTCTTTAAAACAGGGGGATAGAGTTTATGTGAGCTTCAGTCATTGAAAGGTAAAACCGGTTCCGAGGTCCACATTATTGCTCGATCCAAAACACTCCACACAGAGCCCTAGTCTGTGCTGATGAGTGCAAAAATGTAATATAACCCACTGGAATCCCCTGACTGTAACTCTTTTGAACACAGACCAGCTTTCAACTTCACGATACATCAATAAATTATATAGGTAGGCTACTGATGATTTACTAATGGTCTGTTCATCATTTGTTCATGAACAACCATTGTTTATTGAGATAATGATACTAAAACAAATTAAACAAATAATTAAGTGATTTATAAGTGATTAATAATATATCAACTAATAAAATATTAATTTAATTGCAGGTAGGTTTCTTCAAATGTCTTGGGAGATGTTGCTGCAGTTCTTCTGGATTTAGTCTCAGTTTTTTCATTTTCTTCATGTAATAGTAGACAGTGGACTCCGACCTTGCATTGACTATCGTGCCCTGAATAACGTCACCGCCAAGTTCCGCTACCCACTCCCTTTGGTGCCAGCCAGTGGCGTCATGCTCATTCAAAGTGAGGGGGCACGTGCCCCCTCAGATTTTTCCTCCCTGATGTTTTTTTTGTCACAACTTTATTCCTATTATGCTCCAAAATTACCAGAGCCTATAACGACTCAAATGTATTCTTCTGGATGTGTAATAAATCGGTCAGCATCAGCCCGCCCCTTTTTCCTAATATGGTGTATGTGTATATCAAATCAACACACTCGTCTCGCACGTTGAGCTGGCAATGTTTTACAGATGGTCTTGAAGTGGTAAGTGGGCAAAGCAACAAATCGGCATTGAATTAGTTATCGGATGATATTAAAAGGTAGTGGGATTATTTGTGGTTGACCTGGAAATTTTAACTTGATCAAAAAGTTATGGATTTGATATTAGCTGCGAATTCAGAGCATTAACTTAAGTTGTGTCAGTGTAACGTTATCGATAGCTAGCCTAGTCTAACCGTAAACTAGTTGGCAAACTTCTTTCAAAGTCCTTCATCACATATTAATATTAAAATAACTTAATTTCAGAGCACCACAAAGTCAGACCTCAGCACCTTTATGCACCTTTAATGTAAGATCGTTCTTAGGTCACATACCAATTTAAAATCATAACATAAAAACTGCAATGGTACTGTTTTTAAAATCATGTGTAGTAGGCCTGTACAGTAAGTGTGTGTGTAAACATGCTTTAATGAAGTAGACTACAAAAGCTTTTGAATTTGAGCTTACAGTTCTTTCATCAACCTGTCTTTTACATAAACTTACAAAATAGATACTTTAACTTAGTCCTCAGATAGAGGAGGGTTGCTGCTAGCTCCGTTATGGTATTTCTGTCCCTCCCAAACTACATTGAAATGGTATGTTTAGCAGCCAGAATTTAAACATTTTCAGGGGGAGAAACCCCCTGACCCCTCCTAACATGATCCATATCACCCGTCAGAAAACAATTGCAACGTCTCAGAGTGTGCCCCCCCAGAATTTTGGCTTGCATGACGCCCCTGGTGCCAGCCACCCTGGAATTGCTTCGCACTGCGAGGTACTACATCAAGCTTGACTTACGCTGTGCGTACAACCTCATCCGTATAAGGGAGGGGGACGAGTGGAAGACGACCTTCTCTACCATTAATATTTGGTCATGCCGTTTGGCCTGACGAACAGCCCTTCCATCTTCCAATCCTTCATTAACGATGTGTTCAGAGACATGTTCCAACGAACAGTCATAGTATACATTGATGATATCTTGGTTTATTCTGACACCCTAACGGAACATCTGCAGCACGTTCGAACTGTCCTCCAGAGGCTCATCCAGCACCAACTATACGCAAAACCGGAGAAGTGTGAGGTGCATCAGACTTCCACTACCTTCTTGGGGTATGTCATCAGCCCGGACGGAGTCACCATGGACGAGGGCAAGGTCAGAGCAGTCCTTGAATGGCCACGACCCACCACCCTGAAAGAGCTGCAGCGTTTCCTTGGGTTTGCCAATTTTTATCGCCGCTTCATGAGAAACTTCAGTTCCCTTTCGTTGTCACTCCGAGTTACGTCGGATGACGACGAATGGGGTTTCGCTTAGAAAGCCTATCAACTTCGAGTATTACAAAACGAGCCAATGGCAAAGAAATGCCATGGGTCTGCGGAATTTGCATGACGTAACTCCGCCCCACCTCGTGGGTATAAAAGGAGGAAGTCCGCAACAGCAGTTTATGTTTTCGCTTCGGAGCCAAGTTTATTCTTCTCTCCACAAGCCATCTCTGAATTGTCAGCTTCACAAACGAGTGCCTCGAGTGTTGGTGTGACGGCGATCTACGGCGAGAGCGTGCTTCCTGCTGATCTGCTGCAGTGATTTGCCAGTCGGCGCGTTTCTCCCCGGGCGCTTCAACACTTGAGTTTTCTCACTAAAAGAGCTTACACGCGGCACGTCTTTTTAAAGATGCCTCGCCCGTGTACTTCTGGTTGCGGCAGATTGGTATCGGACTCTGATGGGCACGAGCGCTGCTTGGTATGTTTGGGCATTGATCATGCTAGAGCAGCGCTCGTGGATGACTCATGTTCTCTCTGTGGGAACATGACCATCGCGTCATTACGGTCGAGACTCAGTGAACTCGCAAGAGTGAGAGTCCCCTCATCCACCCCCCGCCCTGCGGCTGGTGGCCAGGGTGACCTGAGGGTGACGGTCTGGAACAAGGCGCCGACTATGTGTCCGCGACCCCAGCCCCCCTCTTCAATGACGGTGCCCGCTAGCGAACTGCCGATCCCCGCGGGTCTACCCTCTGGTGGCCCGCGTGTTTCGGTTGAAGCTACAGAGGATGATGCCATGTCTGTTGCTGCATCACTAGGTGGGTTTGATTCTTCTGGAAGTGAGGACTCGTCACAGCTGCCACCTTCCGGTGTGCATACGGCTGTGCTCGAGTCTGATCCGGAGATGACGGCCATGCTTTCCCGGGCAGCCGCGAGCATCGGGCTTGAGTGGAGGCCTCCACCCTGTCCTGAGCGCTCGCGGCTGGACGATTGGTTTTTGGGTAAGGCCGCCGACCCTCGTCCTCGGCAAACCCCAATACCTTTCTTCCCGGATGTGCATGATGAGATCTCGAAGTCCTGGAAGACCCCGTTGTCTTCCCGTGACCGCTCGGTGACCTCATCCGCCTTTCCTCCCCTCGATGATGCAGCCGCCCGTGGGTACACTGGGCTCCCCCCGGTTGAACGCTCTGTTGCCATGCAACTATGTCCTCAGAGTGCTTCTTCTCGTGGCGAGCCTAAGCACCCATCCAAAGCCTGTAGATTTTCGTCGACCTTGGTGGCGAAGTCTTACAGAGCGGCGGGACAGGCGGCTGCGTCACTGCATGCTATGGCCACTCTGCAGGTCTACCAGGCCCAGATGCTCAGAGACATGCACGAGGGTAGGACAGACCCAGGGCTCTTCAATGAGCTGCGCGCCGCGACCGACCTTGCTCTCCGGGCGACGAAGGTTACCGCGCGCTCCCTGGGTCTGGTGATGTCCACAGCCGTGGTCCAGGAGAGACATCTCTGGCTGAACCTGGCCGACATGCGGGACGCGGAGCGGACCCGTCTGCTTAACGCCCCCTTGTCCCAGGCCGGCCTCTTCGGCGGTGCGGTTGAAGATTTTGCCCAACAGTTTTCAACCGCCCAGAAACAGACCGAGGCCATCAAACACATCCTGCCCCGCCGGCCAGCTGCTGCCTCCACCCAGCCGACCGGGCAGACGCCTCGTCCTGTTTCCCGCCGAGGGCGCCCTCCTGCGGCTCCCCCCCCTCCCGCCCGGCCCACGCAGCAGCCTCCACCCCGGGCCGGTCGCGGAGGAAGCCGTAAGAAGGCGCCACAGCCCTCTCCCGCCCCGCCCCCCGCTAAACGCCGGGCCAAGCGGCGCTCCTGAGACGGGCTGCTCAGGGAAGATGGTCGTTTTTCAGGAGATGGTAGCAGGACCACTCCTTCCCCCGGTGGAGGGCCGGGGGAGAATCTTTTGTTCTCCGCTCCCCGCTGCTCACCCACGGGTGGGCAGCACCCTAAAGTGGTTAAAGACAGAAACGATCCTCTCTTCCCTGAGCTCACAGAGTTCTCGGGCGACACAGAGCGCCGCCCACAAGCCGTGCTCTCCTCGCCCCCCTCTGTCCCAGAGGCGGTTGACAGGGCGTGCCGTCCACGGACCGCGCTCCCCCTGTCCCCCTCTGTCGCCAGACCCCTGGCAGAGCAGGCCCCCGCGGGACGACCAGTCTGGTCCTCCCCTGGCCCCCTCTGTCAGGGCGCGGTTGTTAACTGTGCCCCCACACCGGGCCGCTATGCCGTCCACGCCTGGGCCAGTTACTCCGCTTCGCTGCCCCTCCGGGGGGACGCCTGTTGCCCGCTTGATCCCGCTGGTTCAGTTCCTGGGAGCCTGGTTAGAGCTTCCCCGTCTGTCCCGCTGGATCGCGCGCACCATCAGGTTCGGCTATGCGATTCAGTTCGCACGGTCTCCTCCCCGCTTCAGGGGAGTCCGCTCCACTTTGGTCGGTGGCAATGCCCCCATCATGAGAGCAGAGATTGCCACCCTGCTGGCGAAGGGTGCAATCGAGACTGTCCCTCCAGCCGAGATGAGGTCCGGGTTCTACAGCCCCTACTTCATTGTCCCCAAGAAAACCGGTGGGTTACGGCCAATCCTGGACTTGCGCGTGCTGAACCGCTCCCTTCACAGGCTGCCGTTCAAGATGCTCTCCGCCAAACGCGTTCTCGAATGCGTGCGGCCCCAGGATTGGTTTGCAGCGATCGACCTGAAGGACGCCTACTTTCATGTCTCCATTCTTCCTCGACACAGACCGTTCCTACGGTTTGCTTTCGAGGGGCAGGCATACCAGTACGCGGTTCTCCCTTTCGGGCTAGCCCTGTCTCCTCGCACCTTCACGAAGGTTGTCGAGGCTGCCCTTGTTCCCCTTCGGGAACACGGGGTTCGCATCCTGAGTTATATCGACGACTGGCTGATCCTAGCCCACTCTCGAGATCAGGTTTGCGAACACAGGGACCTAGTGCTCCGGCACCTAGCTCGTCTGGGCCTTCGGGTGAACTGGGAGAAGAGCAAACTTTGCCCCGTGCAGAGGATCTCTTTTCTCGGTATGGACATCGACTCGGTCGCCATGTCCGCGCAGCTTACGAGCGAGCGCGCACGCGCAGTCACTGCTGACTTGCCTGAGACATCTCAGGAGCAAGAATGCGGTTCCACTGAAACATTTTCAGAGGCTCCTGGGGCATATGGCATCTGCAGCCGCGGTCACGCCGCTCGGATTGCTTCATATGAGACCGCTTCAGCTTTGGCTTCGCGACCGAGTCCCGAGGTGGGCATGGCATCAAGGCACGCTCCGGGTACCAGTTACTCCGACCTGCCGTCAGTTCCTCACCCCGTGGTCGAACCTCAGTTTTCTCAGGGCGGGTGTCCCCCTGGAACGAGCTTCCCGGCATGTTGTGGTCTCCACGGATGCCTCCACCACGGGCTGGGGCGCCATGTGCAATGGACATGCTGCTGCGGGCTCCTGGACAGGACCCCAGCGGCTATGGCATGTCAATTGCCTCGAGTTGTTGGCAGTACGCCTTGCCCTGCACCGCTTCCGGGCGTTGCTCAGGGGTCAACACGTACTAGTCCGCTCAGACAATACCGCTACTGTAGCGTACATCAACCATCAAGGTGGTCTACGCTCCCGCCGTATGTCACAACTCGCCCGCCACCTCCTTCTATGGAGTCAGAAGCATCTGAGGTCGCTTCGAGCCATCTTCATTCCCGGAGCCCTGAACTGTGCAGCCGACGAGCTCTCACGGCTTCAGCCCCTCCCTGGAGAATGGCGACTCCATCCCCAGTCGGTTCAGCTGATTTGGGACCAGTTCGGGGACGCACAGATAGATCTGTTTGCCTCTCACGACTCGACCCATTGCGCCCTGTATTTTTCCCTGACCGAGGGCACGCTCGGCACGGATGCACTGGCGCACAGCTGGCCGCCGGGCCGCAAATATGCGTTTCCCCCAGTGAGCCTTCTTGCGCAGACCTTGCGCAAGGTCAGGGAGGACGAGGAGCAGGTCATTTTGGTCGCGCCGTATTGGCCCGGCCGGACCTGGTTCCCCGAACTTGCACTCCTCGCGACAGCACCTCCCTGGCCCATTCCTCTGAGGAAGGACCTTCTTTCTCAGGGACGGGGCACCCTGTGGCACCCTCGCCCCGATCTCTGGAGCCTCCACGTGTGGCTCCTGGACGGCTCGAGGTAGGTTTGAGTACCCTTCCACCTACGGTGGCGGCTACCATCACTTCCGCTAGAGCGTCGTCCACGAGACACGTCTACGCGTTGAAGTGGAACCTCTTCGTCGACTGGTGCTCTTCTCACCGAGAAGACCCCCGGAGATGCTCGATCAGCGTTGTGCTTTCCTTCCTTCAGCAAGGGTTGGAGCGAAGGCTGTCTCCCTCCACCCTTAAGGTCTATGTTGCCGCCATTGCCGCACACCATGACCTTGTCGAAGGTAAGTCGGTAGGGAAGCACGACCTGGTCATCAGGTTCCTGAGAGGAGCGAGGAGACTAAATCCTCCTCGCCCTCCTCTCGTTCCCTCTTGGGACCTCTCAGTGGTTCTAACTGCCCTGAAGAGTGCTCCCTTTGAGCCCCTGCAATCAGTTGAGCTTAAGTTCCTGTCAATGAAGACAGCGCTCCTGGTTGCACTGGCCTCCATCAAGAGGGTAGGGGACCTGCACGCATTCTCCGTCGACGAAGCGTGCCTGGAATTCGGTCCGGCTTTCTCTCACGTGATCCTGAGACCCCGGCCCGGATATGTGCCCAAGGTTCCTACCACTCCCTTTCGGGACCAGGTGGTGAACCTGCAAGCGCTGCCCCCGGAGGAGGCAGACCCAGCCTTGGCACTGCTCTGTCCAGTACGCGCTCTTCGCGCCTATGTAGACAGGACGCAGTGTTTCAGGACCTCAGACCAGCTCTTTGTCTGTTATGGTGGGAAGCTGAAGGGAAAGGCTCTCTCCAAGCAAAGTTTGTCTCACTGGATAGTGGACGCCATTGCCTTGGCTTACCAGCAGCAAGGTCGACCGTGCCCCCTTGGTGTGACGGCTCACTCCACCCGGAGTGTGGCATCCTCTTGGGCTCTAGCGCATGGCGCCTCGCTAACAGACATCTGCAGAGCTGCAGGCTGGGCGACACCTAACACATTCGCTAGATTCTATAATCTCCGAGTGGAGCCAGTGTCCTCTCATGTACTCGCTTCAACTAGCTAGTACCGGACCCGCTCAGGTGTCTTCGCTTGCTCGCCATTCCACTCCACGGACTGGATACGTGCGATATTCTCCTCAGGTGAGCTTCCCCGAAAGCCCTGAGTTCCTCCAGCACTCCTGACGTCGGCGCCAGTGTCTATTGCCTGCGCGTCGGCTAGGTGCCTCCCGTGTGCATGGTCCCTCCCCTGAGCGACCCCCACATGTGTATTTCCACTGTAAGCCTCTCTGAGCATGTGTCTTTCCCTTGGCAAGCCACCTTGCCACCCTGGGGTTGAAATATTCCACCTGCGGCTGGACACCCCAGTGTTCTCCATATGTTTCCTTCGGGTCATATGTGTATTCTCTAAGTCCCCCCCATCTGGGTTGGCATTATTTGCATACTTCCCCTAGCTTGGGATATGCTTCCCAGTGTACCTTGGTATTCCTGTGTTAAATGGAGTCCTTCGTCCAGTCTATGACAGGGATCTCCTTTTACGCAGGGCACTGGAAGACAGCTGAGAAGGTGGCGTGATTAGACTGGTAACCCCATTCGTCGTCATCCGACGTAACTCGGAGTGACAACGAAAGGGAACGTCTACGGTTACGTATGTAACCCTCGTTCCCTGAGTAGGGAACGGAGACGTTACGTCTGCCTGCCACTTTCCGCTGTACCGCGGGGATCGCCTGAGCTCAGTCTTGGCTCCTCAGCGAAGAAACATAAACTGCTGTTGCGGACTTCCTCCTTTTATACCCACGAGGTGGGGCGGAGTTACGTCATGCAAATTCCGCAGACCCATGGCATTTCTTTGCCATTGGCTCGTTTTGTAATACTCGAAGTTGATAGGCTTTCTAAGCGAAACCCCATTCGTCGTCATCCGACGTAACGTCTCCGTTCCCTACTCAGGGAACGAGGGTTACATACGTAACCGTAGACGTTCTGTGGCAAACCCACTCACCTCTCTGGTGAAGAAGGGAGCGCATCGTCTTCCATGGAATGAGTCTGCCACCCAAGCCTTTAATGAGCTCAAGCAACGTTTCACCACAGCACCCATTCTGCACCATCCGGACCCTGAACTACCATTCATAGTCGAAGTGGACGCCTCCAACACCGGGTTAGGTGCCATTCTCTCCCAACGTCAGGGGTCACCGTCCAAACTGCATCCCTGTGCGTTTTACTCCCGTAAACTAAATGCTGCCGAGAGGAATTACGATGTAGGAGATAGAGAACTCCTCGCCATGAAAGCCACATTCGAAGAGTGGCGGCATTGGTTAGAGGGTGCGACCCATTCCTTTACCGTTCTCACCGACCACAAGAACCTGGAGTACCTACGCACCACCAAGAGTCTGAACCCCAGACAAGCTCGCTGGTCACTGTTCTTTACCCGATTCCACTTCACAGTCACCTATCGTCCAGGTTCCAGGAACACCAAGGCAGATGCTCTATCACGTCAATGCGACCTTGAGCCCACTCCACCAGACCCCAAGACAATCCTGGCTCCAAACCTCATCGTCAAGACACCACTACCTTCGTCCGACACTGCCAAATCTGCAATACCCAAAACTCCTCACGTCAACTACCTGCTGGTCTGTTACATCCTCTTCCCATTCCACAATGCCCTTGGTCACATATCGCCATTGATTTCATTACCGATCTGCCTGTCTCCGAGGGTTACACCACCATCCTTACTGTTGTAGACCGGTTCTCCAAGGCATGTCGCCTAATACCCCTGGCAAAGCTCCCTACTGCTCTACAAACGGCGGAGCACCTCTGCAATCAGGTATTCCGTTTTTACGGCCTACCTAAGGACATCGTCTCCGATAGAGGACCCCAATTCACGTCTCAAGTCTGGTCAGCCTTCTTCAAGACCCTTCAGGTCAACGTCAGTCTCACGTCAGGGTATCATCCTCAATCAAATGGGCAGGCCGAACGTATGAACCAGGAGGTCATCCGACTCCTACGCTCCTATTGCCATCAACATCAGGAGGACTGGAGCCGCTATCTAATATGGGCCGAATATGCCCAGAACTCCATCCAGAAACACTCCACCGGCATGACACCCTTCCAGTGCATCCTGGGGTTTCAACCGCCCCTCTTTCCTTGGTCAGGAGAACCCACGAATGTCACAGCCGTGAATGACTGGATACTACGCAGCGAGGAGACCTGGAATCAAGCCCATACCCACCTTCAACAAGCCGTCTGCCACCAGAGGGAACAAGCTGACCATCGACGTCGCCCTGGTCCAGAGTACCACCCGGGCCAGTGGGTCTGGCTATCGACCCGAGACCTACGCCTCCCTGCAAAAAGCTCAGCCCCAGGTATGTGGGTCCATTCAAAATAACACAACAAATCACACCAGTCTCTTTCCGTCTTGCCCTGCCTAATCATTACCATCTTGCTCCCACCTTCCATGTCTCCCTGCTTAAACCCGCTGATGGTCCCAACGAGAGGGAGGAGGAGAGGTCCCAGGAGCAGAGGCCCCAACCCATTCTGGTGGAGAGACGAGGAGGCTTATCGAGTCCAGGAACTTTTGGATTCCAGACGTCAGGGCAGCTCCCGCAGTACCTGGTTGATTGGGAGGGGTATGGCCCGGAGGAACGTTCCTGTGTTAATGCCACGGACATTCTGGACCCCAGTCTAATCACTGACTACCATCACGCTCATCCCAACAAACCAGCTCCCCGACCACGTGGAAGACCCCGACGTCATCAGGCTCCTCGCGCCAGGAGTCGCTCGCAGGGAGGGGGCTCTGTCACGAGCCCTAACTCCGTTACCTCCCTCTCCGGCCAGCCTCGCCCAAATATTGACTCTTTCCTGTTTTCACTACATTTCCCAACAGCCACAGTTTTGTCTCTGATCACTATGACCAGCTGTAGCTCATTCATCTGGCTTTATAGCTGCGTTTCACGCAGTTCACTGATTAAAATAACAAAGATGAAATCAGAAGGCAAACAGTATGCATTGTACAGTAGTTAGAATGTTTTTAACGTCCTAAATTGTCAAAAAGATGTTTAAAAATATATATATCCTTAAAGGTTATTATTTTGAGCAGAGCTGTTGTGATTATTGCAATCATATTATACTATATAACACATTAATGGCTTTTTCAACAGCTTCATCATTAATAACATTATGAAATAAGGCAATGTGTTTTTTTCCATATAGCAACTTTATTTAGATTACAAAAATTATACATAAAAATAACAATGTCAATAAGTTGGTAGAAATGCATCCATTACAGGTCTAACGTATAAACCTTTACTGTAACCCTACACAATGATACTGATACAATCTACCAGTAATAGGAGTATAAAATGACCCTGGTATGGTTCATGGCAACCACTGATTGTTAGACAAGAACATAAATGCAAATAAAAACAAAATCTGTCAGAAGAAATGTTTTTGTTCTATAATTTAGAGTTTGGCACATCCCAAAACGTATCAGTCAAAAAGAAAAAACGCGCGCACACACACACACACACAAAAACAACCAACTGCTCTTTAAACCAGCATCAAGTGGCTTTTCAAAATTTCCCCTCATTTTCCCTTGTGTGGTGTTGAAAACCCTATTACACTTGGTGTTCCCGGCCTGCAAAAATTTGCTTATAAATCTCGTTATGCTACCTTATCACCAAATATTGGATTCAATCTTTTTGTCAGCTTGTTTTCTTTCAATTAGGACAGGTTTTGCATTTATTTTTGAACTGATAAATTGTAGGCCTTATTTATCCAAGCTTACGTACCTCAGTTTTTGAGTGAAAAAAGCATTATTTGTAAATAATTGTAAATTTTACATAAAATATGAAAACAAAAATTGCACTGTTTATCACACTAGTGTGCTTAAATGTTTAACCAGTAAATTTGTTTTGAAATGTTTTTTTGTTTGTTTGTTTTTGTTTTGTACAAAATGGTACAAAGACACACTTGTCACCACAAGTGACAAGTGGTGACAAGGTCAAAAATGACCGGCCTACAAAAAAATAGCATAACGAGAGATTTATAAGCTATTTTATCACCAAATATTGGATTCAATCTTTTTGTCAACTTGTTTTATTTCAGTTTTGAAACAGATCAATGGGGCCTATGATCAATCAGAGCCTCACAACACTAGTGTGATAAACAGTGCAAATATTTTCCATATTTTAGGTAAAATTTACAAAATGATCCACAAATAATGCTTTTTTTTTCACTCAAAAACAGAGGTACGTAAGCTTGGATTAATAAGGCCTATGATTTATCAGTTCCAAAAATAAATATAAAACCTGTCCTAATTGAAAGAAAACAAGTTGACAAAAAGATTGAATCCAATATTTGGTCATAATGTAGCATAATGAGAGATTTATAAGCAATTTTTTGTAGGCCAGTCATTTTTGACCGGGAACACCACGTGTGTTACAATGTGGAAAAACCCCCACAAAAAATGAAAAAAGTTATCAACATTTTTGGGGGAAGTTGTTAGTCTCTTTGAGTGAGTAAATTCAGTTAATTTTAGTCCAATGCAATAACATTAACTAGCATTTTCAGGTACGGGAAAATGACCCGAAAAAAACATAAGTAGAAAAATGCCAGTTGATGTGTTCCAGCTGAAGCGGTTGGCTCCAAGGTGCCTGCAATTTAACACCAGTCTTACCTTTCTGAATTCTATCCATCATAAACAACAAAACTGGTCTCAGATCAGTAGAACAGGTATATTAACTTTGGCCCTGAACTAAAACACATACTAAACAACGAATGTGAGCCAACTAAGAAATAAACACAGGGGACATACTTAAATAAATGTGTTGTACATGGAGAAACAACTGACTGTCTAGCAAAAGATACTTGGACTTAGTTTATCCAGCTACAGAATAAAAGTTGTAAAGCAATAACACCGCTCATTATGATATAATATTCTCCTTATTTGCCAGTTGAGTGATTTAACAAGTCAAATGTTATAAAAAAAAAAAAAAAGAAAAAAAACAAAGAAAGAAACATACACATTGAAAACCATCAGTGCCTTAGAAGACACCCGACCTAAAGAATCTAGGTCAGGTTGTGAATTAACTATGGTTGCCACACTGGCAACAATCTTATTTCATAAATCTCAGAGCAAAGATGAAAATTATCTTCTTTAGTTCTATAAAATAATATACCACAGACCCTGTCTGAACAATACCTGTGAGTAAAGTCGACATAAAAATCCTTGTGAAATGTTCTTTACTGTACCACTACTCTAAAACTCTATTTTGCTAAATGCACTGCTGTATTGGTCATTACTTTTCATTGTACTCAAGCCAAAATGCTAACATGCACTGCATATCACTACTCAGACAAAAGGCAGATTTATTTTTTAACTTTGTAGTGACTGTATTTTAATATTCCAGTCAATGATCTATATACAATGTGAGCAAAAGTCGCTCCTATCAGCGTACCACCACTTGTATCTGTAAGGAAATATAGCCTTGAATTTTATTAAGTTCACGTCAATGGTGTTGCTATATTACCAGTACCAGTGAGTGCTTACTTATAAAAGCACTGGGCACACAAGAAGAATAAAAGAGAGTGGAACAATAATCATGGGACAAGCAGAAAGAAATAGCTGGTTTAGATTTTCCGAAATGAACAAAGCGTCCTGTTAGAAGAATTTGAAAGATACTTGATTCATAAGTTGTTTTGGATTTGTGCCCACCCCGATTCATTTTACATTTCAACAGCGTTTCTCACCTGCATTCAACTACATAACATCCACAAAGAACTCGCTGGGGTTGCCCATAGCCAGATGGAAGGACTGCCTGGATGCAGTGAGCTCAGGAGGAACGGATCCCAGATCCCTGGTAGGAGGAGCTCCAGGAGGGCCACTAGGTGTAAAAGTGGGCAGCAAAGATGGAAGAGGTGGAGTTGGGAGGGTGGGTATAGGGCCGCCCATGGCCGGATGGGGGTGGGGGTGCTGTGGCAACATCATGACCATCATGGGATTATATGAGATTGGGATCCCAGGGGGATACGGAGCCAGGTGAGAGGGCGGAACTCTGTGATGCGACCGCTGGCTTGGACTGAGGCTATGCTCACTTGGTGTGGTGGAACCGTTGTCTCTTGTCCGGCTACTGCGAATAGAGTATTCCGATTCACTGCCGCTGCCAGAGCGGGAGTCGGCACCACCTCCTCCTACAGGGGATTTTTCATTTCGTCCACTGGTGCTCCCACCTCCTTTACTGCCGCGTCTTCGCTCACCCTCACTTCGCGTTGAACCACTGCTACGACTTCCTGCGAGAGAGAGAAATAAACAAAGGAAAAGTTGTGTGTATATTCAAGACTGAAAAGGAACATTTAATGTTGACTCATTCATTGACAGTTTTTAAGAATATATTGATTCTAAATATATTATTATATAATACAAGATTATAATAATAAAGTTTTAATTCTAGATATTCTGAGTGAATGAAGTTAATCCTTTGCTCTCTCTCACCTTCACTGTGATGACTGCCAGCACTTCCTGGTGCATAGCTATAGCTGGAGAGCTCATGGTATGGAGGGGGTTGGCTGGGGTAAGTTTGTGGGTATTGATAAGGGAAAGTGTGCATCAGGGGCCAAGGTGTGGCCCCTGGCAAAGACAAGGGTGCCAGTGTGTCCTGGTCTGAAGCTCCAGTGGAACCATCATTGTCATTTAGCGAGAGATTTGCCATATCTGTGGGGAAAGGCAGAGGCGGACAGAGAGAAACAGAGGAAAAATCTATTAACATAAGACAGACCTGCCTACCATGGGAAAATATTTTGAGTGTCACCGGGATGACGTCAAAATACAGAAGACTAATTCTTATGGGGTTTTATAATGGGGTTTTTCAAATTAGTGAAGTGAAGTGAAGGCTAAGTATGACAAGTACAAGTACCCATACTTGTAATTTGTCCTCTGCATTTAACACATCCATGTTAGTGGACACACATTAGGAGAAGTAAGTAGTGAACACACACAGGGCAAACCCAGTCTACCCCTGGAGGGCGGAGGTCGGGTCGTAAGAGGGCAGCCAAGCCCGCTCAGACGCCCCCCGCCCCTTCCCGTAAAAAGAAGGGCGGGAAGCGCCCCTGAGACGGGCGACCTGGTGGAGGATCCGGATGCTGCTCTTCGGGAGGGTGCCTCTGCACTCCTCCTTCCCCCGGGGGAGGGCCGGGCGGAAAATCTTTGTTTCAGTTTTTTTTCTGTTCCGCCGCTGGCCACTCGGTCAGCGGTACCCACATTTTCAAAAAAAGAGCAGTTTCTTCTTCCTCCTCCAGGTCATCCGCCGAGACTGGTGGGCACACAGTCTCCCCCGCCCAAGAGGGCCAGGACGGCAGCGTGTGCCGCCCCAAGTGGTTACACCCCCATTTCCATCTTCCCAGTTTGCGGATAGCAGTGACGCAGCCCCAGCTGCGTCACTCCGGTCTGCAGCTGGGGCCGGAGGTGCAGAGACCAGCCTCGTTCCTCGTCTCTCCCCCTTCCCTCGCCACCGGGCAGTCCGCAGCAGAATGCCTACGAGCCTTCTCTGCCGTCTGCCCCTCGGTGGAAGCAGGTTGGTGTCAAGCACACCCAGACCCCGCTCTCGGTCGCTACAATGCCACCAGAGCCGGGTCCCTGTCATCCACCCCGCTGCCCCTCCGCGGGTACGCCGGTGGTTTGGGTGGGTTCGTTGGGACGGTATCTGGAAGCCTGGCTAGCGCTTCCGGGTCCGTCCCGATGGCTCATCCGCACCATCCGGTTCGGCTATGCAATTCAGTTTGCATGCCGGCCTCTCAAGTTCAGGGGCGTCCACTTCACCCGTGTGCGGTCGGTGGACGGCCCTGTCTTGAGGAAAGAGATCGATATCCTGTTGGCGAAGGACGCGATCGAGCCGGTCCCTCCTACCGAGATGAGGTCTGGGTTTTACAGCCCCTACTTCATTGTACCCAAGAAAAGCGGTGGGTTACGGCCAATCCTGGACCTGCGTGTTTTGAATCGGGCCCTGCACAAACTCCCGTTCAAAATGCTCATGCAGAAGCGCATTTTCGAGTGCATCTGTCCCCAGGATTGGTTTGCAGCGATCGACCTGAAGGACGCATACTTTCACGTCTCGATTCTTCCTCGACACAGACCGTTTCTTCGGTTTGCTTTCGAGGGTCGAGCGTATCAGTACAAGGTCCTACCCTTCGGGCTGGCCCTGTCGCCTCATGTCTTCACGAAAGTCGCGGAGGCGGCCATTGTTCCCATAAGAGAACAAGGCGATCGCATTCTCAACTATCTCGACGACTGGCTCATTCTAGCTCACTCGCGAGATGTGTTGTGCGATCACAGGGACATGGTGCTTCGGCACCTTAGCCGGTTGGGGCTTCAGGTCAACTGGGACAAGAGCAAACTCTGCCCCATGCAGAGGATCTCTTATCTCGGTATGGAGCTGGACTCGGTCGCCTAGACTGTGTGCCTCACGGAGGAGTGCTCCGTGCTCACCTGCCTCAGGTCTTTTCGAGGCAGGACAGCGGTTCCACTGAAACAATTTCAGAGGCTCCTGGGGCATATGGCAGCCGCAGTAACGCCGCTCGGCCTGTTACATATGAGACCGCTTCAGCGCTGGCTTCACGATCGAGTCCTGAGGTGGGCGTGGCACAGCGGCACGTTCCGGGTCAAAGTGACCCCGCACTGTCGCCAAACCTTCTCCCCGTGGTCAGATCCTGCGTTTCTACGGGCTGGAGTGCCCCTAGTCCAGGTTTCCAGGCATGCTGTGGTTTTCACAGATGCCTCTGCCACCGGGTGGGGGGCCACGTACAACGGGCATGCAGTTTCAGGTCTGTGGACGGGGCCTCAACTGCATTGGCACATCAACTGCCTAGAGTTGCAAGCAGTACGTCTAGCCCTGCGTCGCCTCAAGGGGTTTCTCAGACACAGGCACGTACTGGTCCGTACGGACAGCACTGCGACCGTTGCGTACATCAACCATCAAGGTGGTCTACGCTCCCGTCGTATGTCGCGACTCGCCTCCCACCTACTCCTATGGAGTCAGAAGCATCTGAGGTCGCTTCGTGCCATTCACATTCCAGGGGAGCTCAACCGTGTGGCAGACGAGCTCTCGCGGTTGCCTCCCCTGCCAGGAGAATGGCGACTCAATCCCCAGGCGGTCCAGCTGATTTGGAGTGTCTTCGGAGTCGCACAGGTAGATCTGTTTGCTTCTCCAGACACGACCCATTGCCAGTGGTTTTACTCCCTGACCGAGGGAACCCTCGGCACGGACGCCCTGGCTCACAGCTGGCCCCGGGACATCCGCAAGTATGCGTTTCCCCCAGTGAGCCTTCTTGCAGAGACTATGTGCAAGGTCAGGGAGGACGAGGAGCAGGTCCTTCTAGTGGCGCCGTATTGGCCCACCAGGACTTGGTTCACGGAACTCATGCTCCTCGCGACAGCCCCTCCTTGGCCGATTCCTCTGAGGAAGGACCTTCTTTCTCAGAGACGGGGCACTCTATGGCTCCCGCGTCCAGACCTCTGGAAACTCCATTCTAGGTGGTCTACCACAGGCAGTGGTAGACACCATCACTTCCGCTAGAGCCCCCTCTACGAGGCGGTGCTAGGAGGTTAAATCCACCTTGTGTTTTGCACTCTGTACCCTCTTGGGACCTAGCTCTGGTACTTAGAGCTCTTCAAAGTCCTCCCTTTGAGCCTTTGCTGACTGTAGAGCTTAATTTCCTGTCCATCAAGACAGCGCTCTTGTTAGCTTTGGCCTCTTTCAAGAGGGTCGGGGATCTGCAGGCTTTTTCGGTCGACGAATCGTGCCTAGAGTTCGGGCCGGGCCTTTCACATGTTGTATTGAGACCCCGACTCGGATATGTGCCAAGGTTCCTACCACTCCCTTCGTGGACCAGGTAGTGAACCTTCAAGCGCTGCCCCAGGAGGAGGCAAACCCAGCCCTAGCTTTTCTCTGTCCCGTCCGCGCTCTGCGGGTTTATATTGACAGAACGCAAAGCTTCAGAACCTCAGATCAGCTCTTTGTCTGTTACGGAGGCCAGCAGAAGGGGAAGGCCGTCTCCAAGCAGAGGTTAGCTCACTGGTTAGTGGATGCTATCACCCGAGCGTATGAGTCTCTGGGTGAGCCTTGTCCTCCCAGGTTGCGTGCTCACTCTACTAGAGGTGTTGCCGCTTCCTGGGCTTTGGCTCAAGGCGCCTCACTGACCCGAACACGTTCGCTAGGTTCTATAGCCTTCGTGTGTAACCTGTTTCCTCCCGAGTTCTGGCTACGGCCAGTGGGTCGAGGGAATAGGTCGTGTCGGCTTGCTACGCCACTCCGCCTCGCAGCGGATACGTGCGTTTTTGCTCCGTTGGTGCCCTACGTCGGTGAGCCTCGTGAGTTCCTCCTTCACCCCTCGGTGCTGGGCGCGGCGGACCGCCCGGCGCCAGGTCTGCTACCTCTAGTAGGGAGTTGTTAGTAGACTGGGTGCTCCAGTGGTCTCTACTGTGACCCATGATGCCACGTGCAGTTCAGCCTTGTCTTTCCCTTGACGGACTCGTTCGTCGTCCCTGTTGAGTACGCTCCCACTTCCCTTGGATTGGGACTACCTCAGGGACTGCCATATGTTTCACTATTCCTTCAGGCTAGTACATATGTGTATTCCTGGCCTTCCTCAGTCAGGCTGGGCCTTCCGCAGCGTTCCTCCTCTCTTGAGGGAATGCTTTCCCAGTGTTATCCAATATCCACTGTGCGGGTCTTGCGGAACAGCAGTGTGATTCCCGTGCTAGCTCCAGCAACTTATTGCAAGAAACTGCTGCAGGGTAGCTTAGCCGGACGCTGGAAGGGGCCAGCACCATGGCGTTTTATTAGGGATCCCAATTCGTCAGGGAACTCCCCCGACGACACGTCGGAGTTCCCAGGACGAAAGGGAACGTCTCGGTTACGTATGTAATCCTCGTTCCCTGAGTACAGGGCACGGAGACGTGTCGTCCCTTCGCCATGTTGCTGTACCTTCGCGGAGGACTGGACACTGTTCGGCTCCTCAGCGAAAAGCATTGCGCAATGTTTACTTCCGCCTTTTATACCCGCGCTGGTAGGCGGGCTGCGGAATGCAAATCTTGCATGCCAATGCCTATTGGCTCGTTTTTAATTCTCTCGAAGGCAATTGGCTCCCTAGCGTGATCCCAATTCGTCAGGGAACTCCCCCGAAAACACGTCTCCGTTCCCTGTACTCAGGGAACAAGGGTTACATACGTAACCGAGACGTTTTCTAAGGTCTCATTAGAACTACAGAAACGCGACCCGATCTGGCAATCTTACATAGCCTGGATATATCAGATAAAGGACCGCAAAGCTGTGGCATAAGTGCATTTCACCATGTCACGACTTGATGAACCACTGATACGATTTTGGAAACATAATTTTAAGGTAAAAAATCTTACTTAGTGTTGCTTTAACAACATGTACTTACTATAGGGTCAGGGTAGGATTAGGATTTGGTTGAGGGTTTGTTGCATGTAATTATCCGTAATTTACTTTAATGGTAAGTACATGTAACATAAGTAAAAATTACACTGTAAAATGAAGTGTTACCGAATATTTATATTTTTATTATACTTATATTTATTCTAATTATATTTTACTTATATTTGATTTGTAATAGGCTACTAATATTTATTGTATTATACTTATTTTTAATAAAAAAACACTTCTGGTATACATTTGAATTGACACCTGCCTAACCAAGTTGTGTTCCAAATTTAAAGTTGATTTCACAAAAACTGAAGTTCCTATGAGATTTTGTTTAGGCGCTGTACCAAAAATAGCCACAGGTGTCACCCACATTCCCTTGATTTTTTGATGCATTCTCCTGTAACAAATTATTAAATTTCTCTCCAAATATCACCTCTATCATAAAACAGTCAGCAAATATGGAACCTTAAGACTCAGAACTTTCCGATGATATGTCTTTTGTCAAGATTAGAAAAGGATTTGATTATAAAGTAGTTAATTAAAGGTGAAGCATGTAGTTTCTGTGAAATTAGTGCCACCTAGCGTAATTACAAAAATACAGCCTATTTTGCAAACAGCCCTTTCGCACTTCGTGCCTGACTCAACTCAGACACAACTCAACAGCTTTTACGGGTTCTTGTAAAGGCATAAACAGGTAAATATAGTTCCCCTTCGTAGCCACTATGAGTTCCGTCGTGACGACGAATGGGGTTTCGCTTAGAAAGCCTATCAACTTCGAGTATTACAAAACGAGCCAATGGCAAAGAAATGCCATGGGTCTGCGGAATTTGCATGGCGTAACTTCGCCCCACCTTGTGGGTAATAAAACGAGGACGCCGGCAACATGCAGATACGTTTTCGCTTCGGAGCCAAGAGTATTCTTCACTCCACAAGCCATTCTGAGATCATCTCTCTTCACTCTTCGAGACGAGCTTCTCTCTAGGTGTTGGTGTGACGGCGATTCCCAGCGAGTTTCACATTGCCTGCTGATCTGTGCAGTGGTTTGCCAGTCGTGTGTTTCTCCCTGGTCGCTTCAGCATCTGCAGAGTTTTCCCTCTCACAAAAAGAGCTTGCACGCGGCACGTCTTTTCAAAGATGCATTGAAAATGCCCGTGCACTTCTGGGTGATTCTGCTGTTGGGCGTGAACAGGCAAGCGTTCATGGATGCGTCATGTTTTCATTGCGGGAACATGACCATCGCAATGTCGCGGTCGAGACTCAATGACCTCATTAGAGCGAGAGTCCCCTCATCCACACCCCAATCTATTTTCTCTACACGAGGAAATACTTTGGCTGGTGGCCAGGGTGACCAGAGGCAGTTGATGTGGGGACACAATTGGCTAATTGTAAAATGTACATTTGAAAATGTATTATGAGAAAAATGTAAAGAAATTGCAATTATGATGATAAAAAGCCAAACTGTATGAAAACAAAGGGGAATATATGGATTAAAGCCCTGCTGTTAATGAAAGCAGAAAGGACACCACTCAGCCCACATGACCACTCTACAGGGAACACCAAGAAGGACAATGTGACAGATGAGCAGATGATTGAAATTACATGTTGTTGTCACTAAAAAAAATAATTAAGCTTTAATTCACAGATGACAGCAGCTCAATTCCAGGAAGGTTTCTGGGACAAGTTTAACAAAATGAGCCATTGACTGTGCCTTGTAATTTCAGAAGAGGCGTGTGCAATGATCAACAGTGACATTTGAGTTCATGCCTCTCAACTTAAAAACACCAACCGACTTCAGCAACCCCCCACAACAGGGAGTGAGGGATCAAGGACATGCTGACAATGAGAGAAAAAAGTCCATTGCAACAAATTGCAAAGAGTCACCCTGGTGAAAGATGTAAAGATGACAAGACGGCTAACAGAGTGATAGGGTTGGGGTACTCGACCTCGGACTCGAGTCCGGACTCGAGTCCAATTTTGAATGAACTCGGACTTGTCACGCACTCGGATGAGTTTGTACTCGGACTTGACACGGACTCAGACCTTTTTGACTCGGAAAAATGTCCGAGTCCAGTCGAGTCCAGGCACTGGAGGACACAATATTATTCAAAAACGGAGCAAAACTATTTTTGTTGTTTCCGCGTTGAACATTAGCCAATCACAGACATATTAAGCGCATGAACACAGTGGCAAATCAGAGGCATTTTAGAGTCAACATGCGGAGAATACGCTTAAAATGTATGTTCAGAATTAGCACAAGCTTTATCCTTTCGCAAATCCCATCATAAACAAAGTCTAGACTCAATATAAATGAGATATTCACTGTGCAGTGCGGACAACTTCAGTGTTTATGACGAGAGTTTTAGGGAGAGTGCAGAACGCGGTAAGTAAGTGATGGCTTAAAGGGAGCGAGCGCTATTGACAATCTAAATAATAGTTTTGTTTTTCGTGCTTCTAGAGGACCAGTGGTTACGTTCACACTGTAAATTATAAAGAGTGATAAATGCATTTAAATGTGGGAATGAATCCGCTAAATTTTAGTCCTGTGAGTCTTGAAATTGCGATGATTGACATAGTAACTATAGCCACATGAGAAAGTGATAATCATAAACACCTTTCACACAGAGATTCCAGAAAATACACGGATAAAGTGACCCGGGATTTGACCCGGGTTCGTTTGATTTTGGTTCATTCACACTGCCAGTGATTTTCCGGAATCAGAGAGTGCGTTCACACACAACCCGTAAAAATCCCGTAAAGACACGTGACATCGATGTGACATGTAATGTCTCAGCAGCGTCTAGTTTGCTTATGAGCTGCGATTTCTCTCTAGAGAAACCACGCTTGTGCATTTTTCTCTCTAATTCGATCATAAACTAACGCATTACTGTACGTTCACTGTATGTTCACACCGCCGCTGACTTGAGCTTCCAAAGCTACCGGAAGTCATTAATTTTCAATGGAAGCTGGCTTCTCTCAGCTGCAAGGAGCGTCAAATCCATCGGCGTCGCGTTTTGGGCGTTTGGAGCGTCAAACAGAAAGTTGAAAGTAGCTCAACTTTATGGTAATGAGCTATGATGCGGTTCAGCGGCAAGCAGCGGCAAAACGCCAGCAACCAATCGAATATAGACGTCCTCCGCGCTGGCTGATTCCGGAGAAACATACGATGTAAACTTTCATTCCTACCAAAACATTAGTTCTGAGAAAATGGAGGAGAAGCTAATAATCGCCGTTGCTGGGTTTCCTATTATTTATGACATGACGTTGTTTGCGTATAGGGACCAGTTACAAAAGAACGAGGCATGGGATAAAATAGCTGGGATAGTTGGTGTCTCCGGTGAGTTGGTGAAGTGCGTGCTGATGATTTATAATATTTTTTATATTATATTATATTTTAGGGAAATAATTGCACAACAATGAGCAGTGCACCGTAGCATGCTAGTCTTCCTTGCTTGATGTAAATGGTGCGATTTGTTTGCATATCATTTTACCCTTATTTAATGCGCAAAAGTAATTAAAAGTAAAAGAAGCATTTTAGTGCAATGCACTTACATTAATGAGTTGTGTCAAACGGGAGGTTTACGGCTACAACATCTGGCCGCCAAAAAGTTACCGCCAGTTTCATTCATTCTTTCGGCGTTTGTCATGTCCATTCCGCGGTGCATTTTAGGTTTAAACTGTTTCTGATAGATACTCAAATTTGTCTCTGTCTTGCCAGCAATATAACCTCGCTCTCCCCCCAAATGCATACCAGCAGAATATGATTAAAAACTTGATATATCGATATAGTGGAGTGATTGCTATGGATTTTTAATTTTCTGTAAGTAATTCTGAAAGATAAATAATGTTAATCATGCTATTTCCTTGATTGATTGTTGGAAAACAAACATTGTCACCCTAGATGACAGTGGACAGTGATAAAGCCAGCCTCAAATCATAGT
This sequence comes from Gila orcuttii, assembly GCA_026230005.1. NCBI lineage: Eukaryota > Metazoa > Chordata > Actinopteri > Cypriniformes > Leuciscidae > Gila > Gila orcuttii. The sequence continues at coordinate 46,581,100 of JAPDVR010000004.1, read as the reverse complement.
ATAGCAACTCTGATAAAGTTAAGCTTGCAAGAGAGAAACATAGGTCTTCATGTAAAGAAGCTCTGTGATGTGATGTTGAATATTCACATTGCTTATGTTTTTTTCTGTTGTCTGTTCACTAGCTGAGGATTGCAAAAAGAAATGGAAGAGCTTTAGGGACATGTTCAGGAAGGAAAGAAAGAAGGAAAAAGATAGGCAAAGGAGTGGCGCGGGTGCAAGCAGTGCCCGGCCATGGCGGTACAGTGCAGTCATGGGCTTCCTCAATCCTTTCATGGAGGACCGGCCAACGTCCAGTAATATGGGGGAGGGGAAGCCCTAGATGACAGTGGACAATGGCCAGAGGACAGTGATAATGCCATGGCCGGGCACAGTGAGGCACCAGAGCAGACACCAGAGATTCAGGAACAAGAGCAGGCACCAGAGCTTCAGGCATCAGACAACACACCAGTGCAGAGAGCAAGCCGGCCCACCCCAAGAAGGAAGAGACCCCACACCTCTGACTTTGAGGAGAGACTGATCATAGCATTGGAGGCTGTGCAATGCTATGTCCCCATCCTTTCTCCTCCTCCTCCTGAAGATAGTGATAGCTATTTTTTTAAAAGCCTGCAGGAAGACTTTAGAACCCTGTCTTTAAGAACAAGGCAGGATCTCAAGTTTGAGATGCACCGCCTGGTGTATGAGGCAAAGTGTCGTAAGGTTGATCCTTGGGCTGAGAGGAACGGGGGGCAGCTGACAACACTGTGAGGGGTGTTAGTAAGCTTGTTACCCTCGCAGTGCTGTCAGCTGCCCCCTGTTCTCTCTCCCTCACACACACACACACAGACAGACACAGTATCATTCACACAGGAAGTGCAGTGAGGAACGGGGTGAGGAACCAAAGTGCAGTGAGGAACCATGTTCACGTCTAGCTGGAGCCAGCAGACTTGTTCAAAAGGCCCTGTTGGGACCAAGTTTTTGTAAATGTTTTGTAAAAGTGTAAATGTTTTGTCACTATGCAAACATTTTCATCAGCTTATTAAAAAGTTTTTATCCTAAAATATCAAATAAGCTTTTGTTAGCCAGTTTCTGCTCATATGTTAAATATATAGTAGGCTATGTTCTGTCAAAAATAAAACTCATCAGCTAAGATTTTATTATAGTGTATGTTCTAATGTAAGCTATATCAAACTAATGAATCCTTAACTTTAAAATATGTATGATAAAATGTTTTGGCCTACTTTTAAAAAGAATACTTTATAAGGGAATTTATTATGGGAAAAGACAATTTTCTTTTCAAGATGTTTCCAACTCTAACTTTGAACAAATTCTGTAGAGTGTCCCATATAGCCTATTTGAACAGGATTTGTTTCCAGGAATGACCATGTACTAAATATGTGCTTTTGACTTTCATTTATATTTGGATTATATATTTACACTGCCGTTCAAAAGTTTGGGGTCGGTACGATTTTTAATGTTTTTAAAAGAAGTCACTTATGCTCACCAATACTGTATTTAATTAAAAATACAACAAAAAACAGTAATATAGTGAAATATTATTACAATTTTTACAAAAAAATATTTTACAAAAAATTATAATTTTTACAAAAATTATTACAATTTAAAACAACTGTTTTCGATTTTAATATATTTTAAAATATTATTTATTCCGGTGATCAAAGCTGAATTTTCAGCATCATGACTCCAGTCTTCAGTCACATGATCCTTCAGAATTCATTCTAATATGAGGATTTGATGCTCAAGAAACATTTATGATTACGATCAATGTTGAAAACAGTTGTGTACCATTTTTTTAGGATTCTTTGATGAACAGCATTTATTTAAAATAGAATCTTTTATAACATTATAAATGTCTTTACTGTCACTTTTGATCAATTTAATTCTTCTTTGATGAATAAAAGTATTGATTTATTTTATTTATTTCCCCCAAAAAATAAAATAAAAATACTTACTGACCCCAAAGTTTTGAACGGTAGTGTTTAATGTTACAAAAGATTTTATTTCAGATAAATGCTGTTCTTTTGAACTTTCTATTTATCAAAGAATCCTGAAATAAAAATGTAAATAACTGTTTTCAACATTGATAATAATGAGAGATGTTTCTTGAGCATCAATTCGGCATATTAGAATGATTTCTGAAGGATCATGTGACACTGAAGACTGGAGTAATGATGCTGAAAATTCAACTTTAAAATCACAGGAATAAATTATATTTTTAAATATATTAAAAAAGAAAAAAGTTATTTTAAATTGTAATTATATATATATAAATATAATTTTTCTTTTTCTTTTCCTCACATTCTTTCTTGTGTGACACACCTGAATGAAAGGCAGAGACATTGTCTTCTCAGCTGTGAATTATTCATGATAAGGGGTTGGACCGTTCACGCCCACACGCATATTGCCTTTCCAAACAAAAAGTGTTTTACAAAATTTAAATCAATGTATTGTTTTATGTGAATGATTAGGCAGGATGATTTTCAGATCATTTTGAAGCAAAAACTCTAGGCCACAAAATCCATTAGTCAAAAGTCTTGTGGACACATATTTAGTATGTGTTTTGTGGCCTTATTTCAGAAACTTTAATTTTTAGTTTTATCAATAAACATGCATAAACAATATTCTCTCAAAAATACAAACATGTACATACATGTTGCTCACATATTATGGTAGCCCTGTTTGTGCTAAATAGGGTGCAATTACACCTTTGCCATTAATATGTTTATAAGCAACTGAAAAAAGCACAAATGTCAGGGCATGTTAAAACATCACAAGGGCCCCAAAAACACCTAGGTCCCCAGAGGGTTAATAAAAAAAGTTATGTTGTATGAATTATTTTTTATTTTATAAATATTGTAATAAACTTTAAATACATTTTAATAATTTTAAATAAATGTACAAAAAATATTTTCAACATTTATGGTTGTGTGTTTCATATTTTTAAATCCATGTTATATACAGGTCCTTCTAAAAAATTAGCATATTGTGATAAAGTTAATTATTTTGCATAATGTAATGATAAAAATTAAACTTTCATATATTTTAGATTCATTGCACACCAACTGAAATATTTCAGGTCTTTTATTGTTTTAATACTGATGATTTTGGCATACAGCTCATGAAAACCCAAAATTCCTATCTCAAAAAATTAGCATATTTCATCCGACCAATAAAATAAGTATTTTTAATACAAAAAAAGTTAACCTTCAAATAATTATGTTCAGTTATGCACTCAATACTTGGTCGGGAATCCTTTTGCAGAAATTACTGCTTCAATGCGGCGTGGCATGGAGGCAATCAGCCTGTGGCACTGCTGAGGTGTTATGGAGGCCCAGGATGCTTCGATAGCTGCCTTAAGCTCATCCAGAGTGTTGGGTCTTGCGTCTCTCAACTTTCTCTTCACAATATCCCACAGATTCTCTATGGGGTTCAGGTCAGGAGAGTTGGCAGGCCAATTGTGCACAGTAATACCATGGTCAGTAAACCATTTACCAGTGGTTTTGGCACTGTGAGCAGGTGCCAGGTCGTGCTGAAAAATGAAATCAGATGGAAGCATGAAGTGCTCCAAAATCTCCTGGTAGCAAGCTGCATTGACCCTGCCCTTGATAAAACACAGTGGACCAACACCAGCAGCTGACATGGCACCCCAGACCATCACTGACTGTGGGTACTTGACACTGGACTTGGCATTTTGGCATTTCCTTCTCCCCAGTCTTCCTCCAGACTCTGGCACATTGATTTCCGAATGACATGCAAAATTTGCTTTCATCCGAAAAAAGTACTTTGGACCACTGAGCAACAGTCCAGTGCTGCTTCTCTGTAGCCCAGGTCAGGCGCTTCTGCCGCTGTTTCTGGTTCAAAACTGGCTTGACCTGGGGAATGCGGCACCTGTAAACCATTTCTTGCACACGCCTGTGCACGGTGGCTCTGGATGTTTCTACTCCAGACTCAGTCCACTGCTTCCGCAGGTCCCCCAAGGTCTGGAATCGGTCCTTCTCCACAATCTTCCTCAGGGTCTGGTCACCTCTTCTCGTTGTGCAGCGTTTTTTGCCACACTTTTTCCTTCCCACAGACTTCCCACTGAGGTGCCTTGATACAGCACTCTGGGAACAGCCTATTTGTTCAGAAATTTCTTTCTGTGTCTTACCCTCTTGCTTGAGGGTGTCAATGATGGCCTTCTGGACAGCAGTCAGGTCGACAGTCTTACCCATGATTGCGGTTTTGAGTAATGAAACAGGCTGGGAGTTTTTAAAAGCCTCAGGAATCTTTTGCAGGTGTTTAGAGTTAATTAGTTGATTCAGATGATTAGGTTAATAGCTCGTTTAGAGAACCTTTTCATGATATGCTAATTTTTTGAGATAGGAATTTTGGGTTTTCATGAGCTGTATGCCAAAATCATCAGTATTAAAACAATAAAAGACCTGAAATATTTCAGTTGGTGTGCAATGAATCTAAAATATATGAAAGTTTAATTTTTATCATTACATTATAGAAAATAATTAACTTTATCACAATATGCTATTTTTTTGAGAAGGACCTGTAGTTTAAAAGTGTATAAGTTAGGGATGCTATATGCACGCACACATGCATGTATAGGCCACACACGAGAAAAGCGGAGTGGTCTGACGTTTAAATATAACTTAAAAATATAAATATACATTTTGTATTTGTTTTATATAATATAATGTTCTTTTTTTATTTCATCTATGTTGATTATATGAAAAAGGAACCGTTTGAGATGGGTAAGATAGGATCATAAGATGCCCAATATATCAGGAGACATTTGGAGTGGGTCAGACATGATTTTGACCACTTAATTAAGTTTTGTTTTGTAGAAAGCCATTCTTTAAAGTGAATTTCGTTTTGTAAAAATTGTATCTTAATTTCAATCAATGTTTCATCAACAAATTGGCTGGATTTAATAAATAAGAAGCGAAATATAGCAGACAATATAATAGGACACGGAGGCGCCCGCACGTGAACTGGAGCGCGTCTAATAAATGAACCGAAACTCAACCGAAATGTCTACTTTTTAAAAAAAAATTCAAATCGATAAGACATGGGGTACTCTCTTCTTATGTAGGCTAATCCGTATGAAGTGTGCATTTCTTTCTATAGGCACGTTCACTACATGTGAAGATGGCGTCAACATCGCCAACTTTATCTTTGCCAGAAAACAGATCGGAGCATCCCTAGTATAAGTGCTATGGAAACTATGCTTTTAATGTAATTGGTGGCTCTTAAAAGAGCCGTTTGTAGCACTAGGCTTATACTCAAGGTTGCCAGCTGACAGCTCCCTCGGTGGAGAAATAGGAGGTATATGTCTCACGGACACGGATGGCCTCCCGTGCGGAGTTGTTGCTGCCCACTCGGGTTACTGCCTGTAGGTCAGCAACATCCCTGTCTGCAGCTGATGGTGGTGCTGCACGTCTTGCAGTTGCCCTGGTTAGAGTCCCGTCCAGTAGTCCCAGGCCGAAGGTGGAGTTGGCCAGGACACCGCCGTCACTCGTCCTCCCATAGCTGCCTACATCCACTACCCGAAAGCAATATTGGGCATCTACTACTGCCAGAAGCACAACAGAATAAGTCCCCTTATAATTAAAATACATGGAGCCTGAATTGTTAGGAGACTTGATAACCACGTGTTTCCCATCAATGGATCCAAGGCAGTTGGGGAAAGCCCATCACTGGTAAAACCCCTTTGCTATGCTCAGCCAATCCTCCGTGGTGGGCACTGGCATGTACTCCTCCACCATGGAGTCCCAAATGGCCCTGCAGACCTGGAGGACAATGTTGGCCACAGTGCTCACTCCCATATGATAACTGGCAGCAATAGTGCGATAGGAGTCCCCTGTGGACAAGAACCGCATGCAAATAGCTAGACGCTCAGCAGGAGATATTGCACTGCGGTAATTGGTGCTATTTATCATAATAAGCGGCCCCACTTTTGACAGCACGCAGTCAAACTGCTCCGTGTCCAGCCTGAAGTTCCGCTGGAACCTCTCGTCATCAAGCCGGAGCTGCTGCACCAGCCAGTGATACTCTCCGAATTGATAACGGTCCTGGAGGGTGTCATGAACCCAAAATATCAACTTTTATTTGAAATATTTATGAACGCTTGTTTTAAGCGGGAATGCAATTCATTTGCTCACGGTAACACCGATTTGACCAATCGCACTAATGCAAATAATAATGCAAATAATAATAATAGCTAATTATTATTTTTTTCCCCCGATCAAATGTGACCAAAACGGTTATAAAAATGCTGTCATTATAAAAGGTTTCTTCAATGTATTGCTTGTTTTTTCTGTTTATTACATTTAATGTTGTGACACTTCTCTTGTCCCTGCTACGTCAGAGCGGCCAGAGCGGCCAAAGCGTCAACAAGCTTCCCTGTACTTTTTGACAAGCGTCCTTGGCAGAGCGGCCAGAGCTTCTTTGTCACTCAAGTCGGCGGCGGTGTGAACGTACAGTTACGTACTGTTTCACTAGCCTGCTTTCACTTTACTTCAGCGTAATTATTACGACACGGCATTGGTTACGGCTTTTGTTCACACAGCGCGCGTTCCGGGACTGATCCCGGCAATGTTACTAGGTCCCCAACCCGGCATCGATCCCGGCATCAATCGTGTTTGCGTTCACACAGAAGGCGTTCTGGCAATTTCCCAGGATCAACGCGCCGTGTGAAAGGGGCTATAGCAACATTTTGGCGTCTAATAATTTTATGATTTTTGTTACATTTAGACTTTAGTCAAAAGTTAACATACACCTTTCAGAATCTCCAAAATGTAACTTTTATTTATTTATTAATAAGAAGGATCATAAAATCACATAAGGATCACATTTAGTACTGCACTGAAAAAGCTTTTTCACATAACAGATGTTTAATAGCCTAGTCCACAAGACAAAATACAAACACAAAATACAAGACAGAAAAGTTTTTGTTTTTGTAATGGTTGTTCATGACAGCTCCTGCACATTCTTTGCTTTTCCAGCATCTTCTGCATATTTGACTCCTTACTAGCAGTGACTATGATTGTGAGATCCATCTTTTCGCACTGGTGACAACTGAGGGACTCATACACAACTATTACAAACCCTGCAAACATTTAGTGATGCTCAATAAGTCCATTAAGGATGGAACTGGATGTAAATTTTTCTTATTTTGTTGAAAAATGATATTAATTTAGTCCTGCCCTTCAGAGGCTAAAAAATACATTAGCATGTAAAACAAAATAAGAAACATTTAAACATCACCATTATCTTGCTCAAAAGTTTCCCCCTGGCTCTTAATGCATCGTGTTGCATTCTTGAGCATCACCTTGCAGATTCTGAAAGATGTACAATAGGTAAACGTATGACTTTGTCTATACATTGCAACCATTTTGTAAGGTTTAAAATATTAATTTAAGAGCTCAGTGTTGAGACCTTTCGCCGGAATTTGATTGACAGGTGATCTGACCAATCATAAAGCATATTCCTGCCATTTTTGACCGACAAACAAACCAAACGGGTTAGTAGATTAAAGTCAGTGGACTTAAACTTGAAAAATGGTGTGTATTGATTTCTTTTTGCTGTTCTGATTTTCATTCATGTTTAAGTTGTGCTATAACAAGAAGAGATTATCAGTTCATGTGCTCCTTGAACTGAGGCCTACACATTAAAGCACCACAAAACAGTATTTATTGTTTGAATTTCATAATAATTATAAAAATTTGAAAGATGAGACTTTATTTCATACCAAAAGTAGCCTGCTCTGTCTTGCTCTGCACATTGTCAGTGTCCACTTTTGCTCCGCAATATATTTTTCACTGTGTGAGAACATGTGGAGTGAGAGCGGAACGGCTTGTCGGACGTAGCAACAGTAACTAAGAAGGGCGGGTCTTTGTGAAAGGTCAATTTCAAATCATTTAAAACTTTGTGGACTCGGCCGGACTCGACTCGGATGTTAAAGGGGTGGTAAAACATGATTTCACTTTTCTAACTTTAGTTAGTGTGTAATGTTGCTGTTTGAGCATAAACAACATCTGGAAAGTTACAGCGCTCAAAGTTCAAAGCAAACGGAGATATTTGCTTTTAAAGAAATCAATTTCTAAGGACAACAGCAAACAGCCGGTTTTGGACTACACGACATTCCTCCAGGGTTGCTGACGTCAGCAAACCCCAATAAACCCCTCCTCCGAGAATACGAAATAAGGGGGGCGAGGCCATTTTATATTGCGTTGGAGAAGAGTTATTGTGGTATAGGAGTGTTGTTGCCGCCGCAATGTCGTCAAAACGCTGTTATTTTCATCAGTGCCCGGATTGCAGGTCCACTTTGTTCAGCCTTCCTAGGGTCGTGGGAGTTAGGGATCAATGGTTAATTATTACCTAAATCTCTTTTAAAACACGTGGTTCGCATCCTGAACCATTTCGACGACTGGCTAATCCTAGCTCACTCTCGAGACAGGTTTGCAAACACAGGGACCTAGTGCTCCGGCACCTAGCTCGCCTGGGCCTTCAGGTCAACTGGGAAAAGTTCAAACTTTGCCCCGTGTAGAGGATCTCTTTTCTCTGTATCGACTCGGTCGCCTTCTCCGCGCAGCCACTCCTGACTTGCCTGAGACAAATCAAGCGCAAGAGTGGGGTTCCACTGAAGATATTTCAGAGGCTCCTGGGGCATATGGCATCCGCAGCCGGAGCATCGTCGCTCGAATTGCTCATATGAGACCGCTTCAGCTCTGGCTTCGCTACCGAGTCCCGAGGTGGGCATGGCAACACGGCACGCTCCGAGTACCTACTCTGACCTGCCGTCAGACCTTCACCCCGTGGTCGAACCTCAGTTTTCTATGGGCTGAGTGCCCCTGGAACGAGTTTCCAGGCATGTTGTTGTCTCAACACATGCCTCCACCACGTGCTGGGGTGCCATGCGCAATGGACACGCTGCCGCAGGAGCTGCCCAAAGTTTTCCCATAGACATGAAATGCATGCGTTTCTCCTACTATGGTGAATTACATAGGGATTTTGTATTTAACATAACTCTGGATCACAGTGTCATAGAGACAAGGGGGCGGGCTCATTTTACTCAGATGACCAATCAGTCTCTCAGGGTCATTGTGAAGCTATCAAGCCACGCCCTAGCAACAAGTTCCATAGAATGACATTGAAAGAGATCAAAGGGATATCTTTGGATAGAAGTTGTCACGGTTCATGGATTCATTGACTCGCCCTCGCTATGTGTTTGCGTGTGGAGTGAATGGGCGCGGCTTATCAGCACAGCTCGTTATCTCCGCTGATGAGTCGTTCTGAATAAGGATGTCCTATATATTGTTTGTCATTTCGTCTTGTCTTTGTCAGATGGTTGTGGAGGTCTCCGGTTGTCTCACTGTCATTTCTCCTCGTTTCAGTTACTGTTTCCCTTCGCTGTGGATTCTGCCATGTTCTGAGGATCGTTGCTGTACCGGTCTCGTCGTCTGCCCACTGAGTCCTGCGTTGCCTAGCCTTGAGATCTGCTGCCTGCCTGCCTCTGGACCTGCACCACCTCTTTTCATTGTGTTAATAAACACCAGTACTCACTTGCTATTGAATCCTTGACTGTTCCTTTGTGCCGTAACAGAACCATCTGACCAGACCATGGATTCAGCGAGTGCAGAAGTTTTCTGAGAACCGTGGCCGTATGGATCGTCATGATGAAGAGATCGGAGTCTCGGGTCAGGCGATAAAGGCTCTGGTAACGCATATGTCCGAGCTCACCTCTCAATTACAACGGCTGAGAGGTCCCACTGCGCCAGCTCCGCCCCCGCCTGTTCCCCCGGAACTTCCCAACTTCCCTCCGTCTGTTTCTCGTTTTGTGTTGCAGGAGGAGCCAGTGAATCTGTCTAACGTGCCACCGGAGTATTTCAACCTGAAGGAAGTGTTTAGTAAGTCCTGGGCTTCTTCTCTTCCTCCGCATCGTCCCTATGACTGTGCTATAGATTTACTGCCAGGTAGGTCTCCGCCTAAGGGCAAGTTATATTCGCTTTCTGCTCCAGAAAGGGAGGCTATGGAGAAATATATATCTGATTCTCTAGCAACTGAGTTCATCCACCCTTCCTCGTCTCCAGCGGGGGCAGGATTCTTTTTTGTGGGTAAGAAGGATGGTTCTCTGCGACCTTGTATTGTTTACCAAGGGCTGAACAGCATCACGGTAAAGAATACTTATCCTTTGCCGTTGATGTCTTCAGCTTTCGAGAGGTTGCAGGGAGCATCTATCTTCACAAAGTTGGATTTACGTAATGCATATCAATTGGTTCGTATCAGGAAGGGGGATGAGTGGAAGACTGCGTTTAACACCCCCAGGGGGCACTTTGAATATTTGGTTATGCCATTCGGGCTTTCCAACTCCCCAGCGGTCTTCCAGGCACTCGTTAATGATGTGTTGAGAGACATGGTAGATCAGTTCATATATGTTTACCTGGATGACATATTGATTTTTTCTTCGTCTCTCAAGGAGCACGTTCAACACGTCAGACGAGTGCTTCAGAGGTTGCTAGAGAATGGGCTTTTTGTCAAGGCGGAGAAATGCGCTTTTCATGCACAGTCTGTTCCTTTCCTAGGGTACATAATTTCATCTGAGGGAGTACGGATGGATCCTGAGAAGGTTAAGGCTGTGGTGGAGTGGCCAAGCCCAGATTCCCATAAGGCCCTACAGAGGTTTCTGGGGTTCGCCAACTTCTACCGGCGTTTTATTCGCAACTTCAGCCAACTAGCCACGCCTCTGACTGCCTTGACCTCCCCCCGAACGGCGTTCAGGTGGTCAGACACAGCTGAGACTGTGTTTGCCAAACTAAAGGGCCGCTTCGTTTCAGCCCCGATCCTTATTGCCCCTGATCCATCACGTCAGTTCGTGGTGGAGGTCGATGAGTCAGAGGTGGGGGTAGGAGCAGTGCTGTCACAACGTTCTCCCACAGACGACAAGATGCATCCCTGCGCGTTTTTTCCCGTCATTTATCGCCTGCCGAACGTAATTACGACATTCGTAACAGAGAGTTGTTGGCAGTCAAGTTAGCGTTGGAAGAATGGCGTCATTGGTTAGAGGGGTCGGGGGTACCTTTTATCGTCTGGACCGATCACAAGAACCTGGAATATATCAGAACAGCCAAAAGATTGAACTCCAGGCAGGCTCGGTGGGCACTTTTTTTCGGTCGTTTTGATTTTTCTCTCTCGTACCGCCCGGGTTCCAAAAGCATCAAACCCGACTCTTTATCTCGTATTTTTGACAGTTTCGAACGCCCGTCAACTCCCGACTGCATTTTACCCGAGACCCTATTTGTCTCCACACTCACATGGGAGGTCGAGTCGAAGGTCAAATTGGCCTTAGAAGGGGTAACGCCTCCGCCCGGATGTCCACCGAATCGTTTGTTTGTGCCGGAGGGATTACGGTCCGACGTTATTCAGTGGGGGCATTGTTCCAACGTAGCTTGTCATCCAGGAGTTAATCGCACTAGGTTTTTAGTCAAGCAACGATTCTGGTGGCCACGTATGGCTTGTGACATTCACAGTTTTGTTTTGGCTTGCTCGATTTGTGCCACTGGTAAGACTCCCAATCGACCTCCAGCTGGGTTACTTCAAACGCTGCCTGTCCCTTCGAGACCCTGGTCCCATAATGTGCTAGATTTTATTCTCTCAGGGTAACACGGTAGTTTTGACCGTGGTGGACCGATTCTCGAAGGCGGCCCATTTCATTCCCTTGCCCAAATTACCTTCAGCCAAGGAGACAGCGTTGGCAGTCGTAGAGCACGTCTTTCGCTTACATGGCCTCCCGGTAGACGTGGTCTCGGACAGGGGACCCCAGTTTGTGTCCAAATTTTGACGAGACTTTTGTAAGTTGCTGGGGGCGACTGTCAGTCTGTCCTCAGGGTTTCATCCCCAGAGCAATGGCCAAACCGAGAGAGCCAACCAAGATTTGGAAAGAGTGTTGCGATGTTTAGTCTCCAAGAATCCTTCCTCATGGAGCCAACAACTGTCAATGGTGGAGTACGCCCACAACACGTTACCAGTGTCGTCCACGTGAGACCGTAAGACTCTACTCCAAGTGGGGGCTCGCACCAAGGCTAAAGCCGATCGCCACCGGTCTAAGCCTCCCGTATACGTCGTTGGTCAAAAAGTGTGGCTTTCAACCAGGAACATTCCTCTCCGCTCCGTTTCTAATAAACTTGCTCCCAAATTCATTGGCCCGTTTACTGTCACCAAGATCATTAGTCCAGTGGCAGTCCGCCTCAACATTCCTCCAGCATACAGGAGGATTCATACCATCTTTCATGTGTCTAAAGTTAAACCCGTGTTTCATTCTCACATTAATCCGCCTGTGCCGTAACAGAAGTGTCATAGGAACATGAGTATGGTCGCGTTTGACTCGAGGCAGCAAACAGCCAATCCTGAATCACCTCAACACTTACTGGCTATGCCCTAGCAACCATTGTCGAGCACCCTAGCAACCAAAATCCAAAGAGGGATATCTTCCATTCTGAATGTCACAGAGTCATGGGAGTTGGTTTATATCATTCATACTGACAAGCAGCCTTTTGAGCTTCATCATTGGCAGCTCCATAACAACCAAACAGAGTACCAAAGCAACCGTTTATCAAGACCTATATCTCTGCTTCAAAACATCGTATAGAGATGGGGGTTGGCTTGTTTGTTTCGGTTGGGAAACAGTCTGTATATATCATCTAAATCAACAACATGTATGTTCGACCCTATACCGACTAAACTATTGAAAGAGATGCTTCCAGAGGTCATAGATCCTCTTCTTAATATAATTAATTCATCTTTGTGAAAGATGAATTAATGATATTAAGAAGAGACCCATGAACATACATATACGTACCAAAAACTTTTAAGCTGGCTATGATTAAACCGCTTGTTAAAAAAACGCAACTTGATCTTACAGAATTAGTCAATTACAGGCCGATCTCGAATCTACCTTTTCTGTCAAAGATACTAGAAAAGGCAGTATCTTCACAACTATGTTCCTTTTTAGAAAGAAATGGTATCTGCGAGGATTTTCAATCAGGATTTAGACCATATCATAGTACTGAGACAGCTCTCAGAGTCACAAATGATTTGCTCTTATCATCCGATCGTGGTTGTATCTCTCTATTAGTGCTACTCGATCTTAGTGCTGCATTTGACACTATCGACCACAACATTCTTTTAAATAGACTCGGAAATTATGTTGGCATTAGTGGAATTGCACTAGCATGGTTTAAATCATACTTATCTGACCGTTATCAGTTTGTAGCAGTAAATGAAGAGATGTCTTATCAGTCAAAAGTTCAGTATGGTGTACCACAAGGCTCAGTACTAGGACCGTTGCTGTTCACTCTGTACATGCTACCCTTAGGAGATATCATTAGGAAGCATGGCATTAGTTTTCATTGTTATGCTGATGATACTCAGCTCTATATTTCTTCACGCCCTGACGAAACTTACCAATCCACAAAATTAATGGAATGCATAGCTGATATAAAAAAAAACTGGATGACTAGTAATTTCCTACTACTTAATTCTGAAAAAAAAAGAGATTCTAATTATTGGACAAAAAACTTAATACACACGTAATAACCTAGAATACTGTCTAACACTTGATGGCTGCTCTGTCAAGTTTTCGTCGTCGGTTAGGAACCTGGGTGTGCTCTTTGATACCAATCTTTCATTTGAAAGTCACGTGTCTAGTATCTGTAAAATTGCATTTTTTCCATCTTAAAAATATATCTAAATTATGTCATATGCTCTCAATGAAAAATGCAAAACAATTGGTTCATGCGTTCATGATATCAAGGCTAGATTATTGTAATGCTCTACTGGGTGGTTGTCCTGTACGTTTAATACATAAACTACAGTTGGTCCAAAATGCAGCCGCTAGAGTTCTTACCAGAACCAGGAAGTATGACCATATTAGCCCGGTTCAGTCAACACTTCATTGGCTCCCTATAAATTTTTAAATATTGCTGATTACTTGCAAAGTACTAAATGGTTTAGCTCCCCTGTACTTGAGCGAGCTCTTAACGCATTATAGTCCTTCACATCTATTGCGATCTCAAAATTCTGGCCAGTTGATAATACCTAGAATATCTAAATTGACTGCTGGCGGTAGATCTTTTTCCTATTTAGCACCAAAACTTTGGAACAATCTTCCTAACATGGTCCGGAAAGCAGTCCGGTTCATTGGCCAAAGGAGGACTGGCCCCCTGACTGAGCCTGGGTTCTCCCAAGGTTTTTTTTCTCCATTCTGTCACCTGATGGAGTTTTGATTCCTTGCCACTGTCGCCTTTTTCGCCTTTCTTCGCCTTTGTCGCCATTGGCTTTTGGCTTGCTTAGTTGGGGACATTTAATTTTGTATTTTCCTGTTATCTCTGTAAAGCTGCTTTGAAACAATCTGTATTGTAAAAAGCACTATATAAATAAAGGTGACTTGACTTGACTATATCAACATGGTAACTGTGTATCCACACCCTAGCAACCGTTTAGAGCCACCTAGCAACCATATTGCAACTTATAGAAACCATATTACAACTCCACAACATCATACAGACATCTATCTATCTATCTATCTATCTATCTATCTATCTATCTATCTATCTATCTATCTATCTATTTATCTAACTAATTTTTCTTTCTAACTAATCGTTCTTTCTTTCTAACTAATCTTTCTTTCTTTCTTTCTTCTTTCTAACTAATCTTTCTTTCTTTCTTTTTTCTTTTTTCTCTAACCGTTCTTTCTGTCTGTCTTTGTCATTCTAACTAATATTTCTTTCTAACTAATATTTCTTTCAAACTAATCGTTCTTTCTAACTAACCTTTCTTTCTTACTAATCTTTCTTTCTTTCTAACTAATCTTTCTTTCTTTTTAACCCTCTGGGGTTAAACGTCTGCGCGTTTTGATAGATTTTTTTTCACATAGCAGCAAAATAGACTTAAAATACTCGGTCATTTGCAAAATACTCGGTCATTTAAAATATCTCACTCAAAGAGAGAGATGTCAGTCATTCTCATTTCAGCTCATTATAGCTCATTATCTGTTAATGTGAACACGCCCACGGAGAGTGCACGCTATTCAAACGAAAATGATCTGAGGCAATACATGCAAACGTGCCAACGTCCATATCAACTCGATAAAACACCAAGT
Source organism: Gila orcuttii (assembly GCA_026230005.1). Classification (NCBI taxonomy): domain Eukaryota; kingdom Metazoa; phylum Chordata; class Actinopteri; order Cypriniformes; family Leuciscidae; genus Gila; species Gila orcuttii. The sequence goes on along the minus strand of JAPDVR010000004.1, from coordinate 46,565,955 downwards.
TTAATCAGATTAATTTACTATGTCGTCTTGCGAGGCTGTGAGGAATAATCCTGGGAAATTTACCTCAGAAGTGCTGGTTTAGTTCCATTTTGAGGAGCAACGGATCCAGCCGAGGATTGTGAATAGTAAATGTTGTATTCTTAAGTGCTTTGTTCTAATCGTGATATGGAATAGTGTCTGTAAACCGCAAAAAGACTGTTTAATTATGAATCGCGTGCCTGTGTTTGAATGAATGAACGGCATAGATGTGCACTGTTGTTTACTATGTTACAGACGAAATATGAAATATATTCTGCTGACTAGTTTTGGGTAGATTATAAAGTTTTTACTGTTAAATAGACATCAAATAAGCATTTGTTAGCCAGTTTCTGCTCATATGTTAAATATATAGTATGTTTTGTCAAAAATAAACTCATCACCTAAAATGTTTTTATAGTGTTTGTTCCAATGTAGGCTATATCAAACTAATGAATCCTTAAATTTGAAATATGTATGATAAAATGTATACTTTAAAAAAGAAAGAGTACACTTGAAATATTGTTAAAATTGTAATTGTTGTTGATTTAAATGTGAACACTTTTTAATAAAATAGCAAAACATATATTTACAAGGTAGATGTAAAAAATTCTTAATAGGTCAACATAAGCCTTCTCATTAAATTATTTATTATTGTTTTTTATTAGTGACACGTTTGGGGAGAGTATATATTCCAAAACTTTCTGAAAATACAACATGAGAATTAACTGCACAATTACTAGAAATGTTTACCTTGGATATTATACAATTTGCATGTATAAAAAACTTGTGAAAAAAGACAATTCTTTTTTCAAGATGTTTCCAATTCTAACTTTGAACCAATTCTGTAGAATGGCCCATATAGCCCATTTGAACAGGATTTGTTTCCAGGTACGACTATGTACTAAAAATGTGCTTTTGACTTTAATTTCATTTAATTTAATTTGGATTATATATATATATATATATATCACATCCCTAATATATATTTATAAATATATATATATATATATATATATATATATATATTAGGGATGTGACGTTGAGGATATTTTCCGGGGGCTTTTAAATCACTAATTTAAAGGCAAACGTAAAATGTGCGCGTTTGCACAGGCATGCATATTGGTGCGGTGGTTCGGAGCTGCACTGTTTTGTTATTGTGCCCTGAATTGGCGCTAATTTGAAAACTAAACAAATTTTTTTTTAACAACACTCATAAAAAAGCTGGTGCGGCAGCAGGGGCGTCGGACTGGGGGGGTAAAGGGTACCGAGTACCCAGGGCCCGAGGCAGGGTGGGGGCCCTTAGAAGTCAGTTTTCTATACATACATATACATGCACTAACATTTGTATAGCATTAATGTACAAATAAAAAAGTTCCTGTGCAAAACTAAACTTGTAGTAAGCACTGGTTTGGTATAAAAAAAAAGTAATTTTCATGCTGTGCAGGGCCCCACCACCCCTCTCGAATCAATGTAAATGGTACGACCCGCAGTTCAGGTGCTTCTGCTGCGGACCTGCGGTGAATCAGTTGACGAGACGGGAGCAGGAGTGAGCCGTGATAGGAACTAGGAAGACAGGGGAAGAGTCATGTCTTTCCTTAAGAAAGGAAAATCAGGGGCTCAAAAACGAAAAGAAAAGAAGATTAAAGAGAGAAAGGCAAATGAGGACAAGCAGTTGCTTACTCAGTTTTTTTTAAAAGAAAGGTGAGCTCCAAATGCATCATCGAGCATTGACATTGTTTTAACATAAATATCTACTCTCCAGGTAGAATAGCATACATTTATGTTCGTACTCTATTTGAATAATATACCAATACTTTATAGGATCACACCCTACATAGCGAGCAAACAAAGTTTCTGGGTAAATAACAGGGAGTGAGAAGCAGACGGAGGCGGAGCTGGGAGCTCAACACACTGCCACTCCAGGCAGCTGCGCAGCTTGTCTCCTCTTCTGCTGCAGTTCTCCCCTGAGTCAGAAGTTTACATGAAAACACTGTATATTTCCCTCCATTGTCAAAATCTAACACCCGCGAAAACACAGATCGTTAAGCGCCTATTTTACCGCATTGTTATGCAAATTAGCTCGCGCACGCTCTTACATTAAGTACAGGATTGTTTCTCAGTTTAATGCACATCTTAATGATTGAAAATGACTTATTTTAAAACGTAATTCAAAGACTGAATGTCTAGTTTGGCGGTTAGTGTACCCTGTGATTCTATATTCTGCATTTATTTTAAACAGACAAATAATCATCAATTAACTTGTACTTAGCCTACACTTTAAAAAACATATTGTGACAATAAAGGATATTTTAGCAACCATTTGTTTACATTTTAAGTGTTTTTATTATAAAAATGCAATACCCCACCCATTGGTATCACTATGGTATTTGGTACGGGGCCCAGCAAGATGGTGTGTACCCAGGGCCCAAAATTTGGTGCTACGCCCCTGTGCGGCAGTGCGCACTTCACTTTAACTTTTAAATTAGCGTCAATTCATCCATCGCAGGGAGTTTGATTGACATGTGATCTGACCAATCAAAATCCACAATTTTTGTCCGACAAAGCAGTCAGGAGAGTAGATTAACGTCGGTGGATTTGAACTTGGCTTTAACTGAGGCAATCTGTCACCACACATTAAAGAGCCACAAAACGGTAGGCCTATTTATTGTTTAATTTTCTTTGACTGACCAAATTTGAAAGTTGAGACTTTGTTCAATAATATTACCTGCTCGGTCCTGTCTGTCAGCGTGTTGTCAGTGTCCTCTATTTTTCCCTGCTTGAGAACATGGGTTGAATCCAAAATCGCTCCCTAAACCCTCATTCACTAAGTAAGGCCTATTCCCTACGTTAGTCCACTAATACTTTTCACTTGAAGGAGTGAATGAAAACGAGTGAGCGAATTGAGACAGCCGTTGAGCGTACATAAGCTGTACACTCGTTAATGCAGTGCAATGTGGTATTGAATAAGTGCACTCAATAACGTCCACTATGGTTTCTCACAAATCTCTACGTTAATTTAAGACTTTATTTAAATCATTTAAGACTCTTATGAGGACACTCAACAAAACAGACATTTTGGCATAATTTGTGTGTGTTATGGTTTGTTCAAGACCGAAAGAGAACTCGATACTGACGCGCGTCTTTTCTGTGGGTCGTGTGTGTGTGTGTGTGTGCGTGCAGGACTTAACGGATATTGCGTAAAATATTTGTAACGCTTTAAACTTTTTTTTTGTTTTTTTTGGCGGTGTCGCGGTGGGCAGGTGATGAAACCGGTGTTGCGACTGAACACCGTGTAACACCGGTAACACTGACTACCGTAGCAAGCCTAATATATATATATATATATATATATACAGGTCCTTCTCAAAAAATTAGCATATTGTGATAAAGTTAATTATTTTCCATAATGTAATGATAAAAATTAAACTTTCATATATTTTAGATTCATTGGACACCAACTGAAATATTTCAGGTCTTTTATTGTTTTAATACTGATGATTTTGGCATACAACTCATGAAAACCCAAAATTCCTATCTCACAAAATTAGCATATCATGAAAAGGTTCTCTAAACGAGCTATTAACCTAATCATCTGAATCAACTAATTAACTCTAAACACCTGCAAAAGATTCTTGAGGCTTTTAAAAACTCCCAGCCTGTTTTATTACTCAAAACCGCAATCATGCGTAAGACTGCCGTGCCGACCTGACTGCTGTCCAGAAGGCCATCATTGACACCCTCAAGCAAGAGGGTAAGACACAGAAAGAAATTGCGGTGTGGCATGGAGGCAATCAGCCTGTGGCACTGCTGAGGTGTTATGGAGGCCCAGGATGCTTCGATAGCGGCCTTAAGCTCATCCAGAGTGTTGGGTCTTGCATCTCTCAACTTTCTCTTCACAATATCCCACAGATTCTCTATGGGGTTCAGGTCAGGAGAGTTGGCAGGCCAATTGAGCACAGTAATACCATGGTCAGTAAACCATTTACCAGTGGTTTTGGCAGGTACCAGGTCGTGCTGAAAAATGAAATCTTCATCTCCATAAAGCTTTTCAGCAGATGGAAGCATGAAGTGCTCCAAAATCTCCTGATAGCTAGCTGCATTGACCCTGCCCTTGATAAAACACAGTGGACCAACACCAGCAGCTGACATGGCACCCCAGACCATCACTGACTGTGGGTACTCCAGTGCTGCTTCTCTGTAGCCCAGGTCAGGCGCTTCTGCCGCTGTTTCTGGTTCAAAAGTGGCTTGACCTGGGGAATGCGGCACCTGTAGCCCATTTCCTGCACACGCCTGTGCACGGTGGCTCTGGATGTTTCTACTCCAGACTCAGTCCACTGCTTCCGCAGGTCCCCCAAGGTCTGGAATCGGTCCTTCTCCACAATCTTCCTCAGGGTCCGGTCACCTCTTCTCGTTGAGCAGCATTTTTTGCCACACTTTTTCCTTCCCACAGACTTCCCACTGAGGTGCCTTGATACAGCACTCTGGGAACAGCCTATTTGTTCAGAAATTTCTTTCTGTGTCTTACCCTCTTGCTTGAGGGTGTCAATGATGGCCTTCTGGACAGCAGTCAGGTCGGCAGTCTTACCCATGATTGCGGTTTTGAGTAATGAAACAGGCTGGGAGTTTTTAAAAGCCTCAGGAATCTTTTGCAGGTGTTTAGAGTTAATTAGTTGATTCAGATGATTAGGTTAATAGCTCGTTTAGAGAACCTTTTCATGATATGCTAATTTTTTTAGATAGGAATTTTGGGTTTTCATGAGCTGTATGCCAAAATCATCAGTATTAAATCAATAAAAGACCTGAAATATTTAAGTTGGTGTCCAATGAATCTACAATATATGAAAGTTTAATTTTTATCATTACATTATGGAAAATAATGAACTTTATCACAATATGCTAATTTTTTGAGAAGGACCTGTATATATATATATATATATATATATATATATATATATATTTTTTTTTTTTTTTTTTTTTTTGTCTTTGTATTCTTTTTTGTGTGACACACCTAAATGAAAGGCTCATTATGCGGCACATTATGGAGGTCATTGTCTTCTCAGGTGTGAGTCAGAGCATTATTCATGATCCTTCACGCCCCCACACATATTGCCTTTCCAAACAAAAAGTGTTACATTTTTATAAAATTTAAATCAATGCATGTGAATTATGTGAATGATTAGGATGGGTGATTTTCAGATCATTTTGAAGCAAAAACTCTAGGTGACAACATCCATTAGTCAAAAGTATTGTGGACATATATTTAGTATGTGTTTTGTGGCCTTATTTCAGAAACTTTAATTTTTTGTTTTTTAAATAACCATGCATAAACAATATTCTCTCAAAAAAATACAAACATATACATACATGTTGCTCACATATTATGGCCGCCCTGTTTGTGGTGAATAGAGTGTAATTACACCTTTGCCATTAATATGTTTATAAGCAACTGAAAAAGCACAAATGTCAGGGCATGTCAAAACATCTCATGAAACCCCAAAACACCTTAGGCCCCAGAGGGTTCTTTCTTTCTTTCTTACTAATCTTTCTTTCTAACTAATATTTCTTTCTTTCTAACTAATCTTTCTAATATTTCTGTTTTACTAATCTTTCTTTCTAACTAATCTTTCTTTCTTTTTTTCTAACTAATGTTTCTTTCTAACTAATCGTTCTTTCATTCGAACTAATCTTTCTTTCTGTCTTTCTTTCTTTCTAACTAATCTTTCTTTCTAACTAATATTTATTTCTAACTAATCTTTCTAACTAATCTTTCTTTCTAACTAATCTTTCTTTCTAACTAATCTTTCTTTCTAACTAATCTTTCTTTCTTTCTAACTAATATTTCTTTCTTTCTTTCTTTCTAACTAATCTTTATTTCTAACTTTTCTTCCTAACTAATCTTTCTTTCTAACTAATCTTTATTTCTAACTTTTCTTCCTAACTAATCTTTCTTTCTAACTAATCGTTTTTTCATTCTAACTAATCTTTCTTTCTTTCTTTCTAACTAATATTTCTTTCTTTCTAACAAATCTTTTTTTCTTTCTAACTAATATTTCTTTCTTTCTTACAAATCTTTTTATTTCTTTCTAACTAATCTTTCTTTCTCTCTGACTAATATTTCTTTCTTTCTAACAAATCTTTCTTTCGTTCTTTCTTTCTTTCTTTCTTTTTAACAAATCTTTCTTTCTTTTTTTTCAAACTAATCTTTCTTTCTAACTAATATTTCTTACTTTCTAACAAATCTTTCTTTCTAACTAATATTTCTTTATTTTTAACTAATCTTTCTTTCTAACTAATCTTTCATTCTAACAAATATTTCTCTTTCTAACTAATCTTTCTTTCGTTCTAGCTAATCTTTCTTTCTAACTAATATTTCTTACTTTCTAACAAATCTTTCTTTCTTACTAATATTTCTTTCTTTCTAACAAATCTTTCTTTCTAACTAATATTTCTTTTTTTCTAACTAATCTTTCTTTCTAACTAATATTTCTTTATTTTTAACTAATCTTTCTTTCTAACTAATCTTTCTTTCTTTCTAACTAATCTTTCATTCTAACAAATATTTCTCTTTCTAACTAATCTTTCTTTCGTTCTAACTAATCTTTATTTCTTTCTAACTAATATTTCTTTCTTTCTAACAAATATTTATTTCTTTCTTTCCTACTTTTTCTTTCTTTCTGTCTTTTTCTTTCTAACTAATCTTTCTTTCTAACCAATCTTTCTTTCTAACTAATCTTTCTTTCTAACCAATCTTTTTCTTTCTATCTCTCTTTTTCTAACTAATCTTTCTAACTAATATTTCTTTCTTTCTTTCTAAGTAATCGTTCTTTCTTTTTTCTTTCTTTCTTTCTAACCAATCTTTCTTTTTCTTTTTTCTTCCTTTCTTTCTAACTAATCTTTCTTTCTAACCAATCTTTCTTTCTTTCTTTCTTTCTTTCTTTCTTTCTAACTTATCTTTCTTTCTAACTAATATTTCTTTCTTTTTTCTTTCGTTATAACTAATCTTTCTTTCTTTTTTCTAACTAATCTTTCTTTCTTTCTAACTAATCTTTCTTTCTTTTTTCTAACTAATTTTTCTTTCTCTCTTACTAATCATTCTTTCTTTCTAACTATATCTATCTATCTATCTATCTATCTATCTATCTATCTATCTATCTATCTATCTATCTATCTATCTATCTTTCTTTCTAACCAATCTTTCTTTCTTTCTAATAGTGATGCACGATTAATCATATCACAATCGCAATATCAAGCTTTTGCGGTTATATGATGCAAAATGCTGCGATTTTATATGAAATAAACAAATTAGGGCTGTTAACGCAATTATCGCAGCATCTGTTATTATTTTTCATCCTTTGGCTAGTGTTACATGATCCCGCTCTTATTCGTGCAAATGCTTTTAAACCATTCATGCAGACAAGTCAAAAGAGAGCGCGCTGCCTGTGAATGTCCTGACTGTGACTCACAGAAAGACCCGTGCCAGTATCATGTGCATGCACAGACCGTGCGCCAGAATACAGTTCTCTTTCGCGTTTGAACGAACAATAACACACATAATTATGCCAAAATATAGTTTTGTCGAGTATCTTCATAACATAAGAGCAGTCTTATGATAGACGTAAAGAGTTGGGAGAGAATGAGGCACGTGTAGATCCGTGTCTCTGTCAGCAGAGGCTGCTCTTAAAGGGCCAGCAGCCAATAAAGTTTTCTGTCAGTGAAGTTAATCAAAGAACAAAGGGAACAGAGAAAATCACTCACTGTAGCTTTTGTAGCTAAGGATTAGTCTATATATAATTTATAATTTATGCAGTGCAGACTGTTTGATAACTTTTTCCAATTTCTGTATATAGTAAATATGACATTTATTATAGGTTTATGTGAGGATTGTTTGAAGTTCACTTAAATTAAAAGCTGTTTTTTTAAGCCTAATAAATGTTTAAAGAAAATTGATAGCTTTCAATTGTAATGATGGAATCACTGTAATGTTGGATGGCTATAATTGCTGTTTAAAATGGGGGGGGGGGTCACTTTTATCCAGACATCAATGGCTTATTGATCATTATAGGTGTTATCAATCATTTAGTTGTTGTTGCTAGTTTGAGTTGAGCAATACACATTTCAGAATTATCACTAATCTGTGTGTGCATTTTGCTTTAGAACCAAGCAAGTTGACTCATGAAACCATTTGTTTATTATATCGCAATTGGGTCAATGACGTGACGCCTAAATTTTCTGTCTGATTGCATTTGTTCAGGTAAAAACGTGTTTAAATGCATAAAAAGATACTGTATATTTGTAGTACCTCTCCCATGTATGTACTCACTTTAACTTTTAAAAAAACGTAGTTATTTGTAACTTTTTTTGATATTTTAAGTGTCAAAATATCATGTGGTGCGACCGTCCGGCCCTAACTTCTGTTTTGAAAACGTCTTTGAAATTACTCTATATTTATTAAAAATTATTTTCTGCACTCTTTGGCATGATTTCCAAAGTGTTTTGTAATTCTGTAAAAAAACAAATCAAAGCATTTGTAGTTATATTTTCATCATAATATACAAACAAACTTTGTCCGATGATGTCCATTTTATGAAATATCATGTGGTGCGACCATAAAGGAACTACCATTTTGGGACTTTTATGTTGAAAACTATTCAAACAGAGGAAGTTACATCATATACCAATTTACCAAGGACCCATGGAAGCCACAAGCAGGTTTGTAATTCTCTCAAATAAGAAAAAAAATAAACCTTTGTAATGGTTGGTATGCAGTTACCAAAGTTGGATGTCATGTGGTATGACCTTAAAAAAAATTAATATTAAAGTTATTTCTACAAATATATATTTTTATTCTAAATTTTATATTTACCTTTTGTGGAAAGCTAGCTTGTTTTGTTTAGGTGACCACTTCTGTGCCTGTAAATTTTGACTGAATTTGAAAATATCATGTGGTGTGACCAAATATCATGTGGTGTGACCACTGCAGACTGTTTTTCATGATAGATATTTGTCCTAGATTGGCACGTTTTGTGCTTTTATATTCAATTGATGGTTTATATACAAAAAGTACTTTAATTTAGTATAATTTGGAATAGATTTTTATGCAATTTTTTTTATATATATATATTTCTGACAGTTTATGTTTACTCTTTGTACAATATGAGAAATATGCAACAAAAAAGTTATAGCATGTAATTTTAGTTTAGTAATTATGCATTTATTAGTAATGTATTTATTATTGCCTATTTATTTATTTAAAACTATTTTTAATCTATTTTACCAGATGCCAATGCCAGATGCAAGAGTGGAGTACCTTGCTAGGATAAGAGTGAAATATTATTACAGTTTAAAATAGCTGGTTTCTATGTGAATATATATATATAGTAAACTGTAATTTATTCCTCTGATCAAAGCTAAATTTTCAGCATCATTACTCCAGTCTTTAGTGTCACATGATCCTTCAGAAATCATTATAATATAATGATTTGCTGCTCAAGAAACTTGATTATTATCAATGCTGATCTATGCTCTAGATCTAACGCTCAATTTTCGAATTGAGGATTTTAGTTATACTATTTTTGTTACTACTGGAAATTGTGGAAACTGTGATACATTTTATATGTCAGGATTATTTGATGAATAGAAAGTTCAAAAGAACAGCATTTATTTTAAATAGAATCTTTTGTAACATTCTAGCCTAAATATCTTTACTGTCACTTTTTTATCAATTTAATTTGTCCTTGATTAATAAAAGTATTAATTACTAAAAAAAAAAAAAAACTATTGACCCCAAATGTTACCTATATACAATATTTGTATTTATATCTATAACATTATTATTTGTTAGAAAGAAATTCTAAGTCAAGTTAAATGAAATGGTGCACTTATGTTTGCGATGTGATTTTTATTAAAAAAAAAATGTTTATAAAATGTTTGTGTTCAGGAAAATTCTGTGAATTTTGTATAAAATTTGGTTTAAATAAATTTTTTGTATAAAATGCATTGTTCATTGATCTCTTTAAATAGATTTTTAACTATAGGCCGATAAGGTCTTCGTTGTCATTTGGAGCGACCACTCATCATGTGGTGCGACCAATAAAAGCAATCTCTGTATTAAATTGAAAATAAAATATCTTATTTCTGTGGCTGAAATATGAATCACTGATAAAGTATGCTTAAGTGAATGATATATTTTTATTTTATTTATCAGTTTTATGTGATTTACAGGAAAAATAAGTCTGTTAACTAGATTTAAGGCGGCAAATCTAAAATTATAGAACAAAAAAATGTGATCATTATTTACAAAAACTTAAAAGAAATGCAAATACTTTGTTTCTAAACACTTTAACTACTAAGAACTTGTAAAAAAAAATGTTAAGCATGTTAAGGAAATTAATTAATTTTAAGATAAATCACGGTCACACCACATGACATTTTTTAAGGCTATGGCCAATTCATCTAGATGAAGAAACACTTAAATCACTTAAATTAAAAATTTTATATGAATATATGTGTACACAACATCCTTAATGTTTGAACAATTGCAACAGGTATTATTTTTTTTCGCAATCGCAATATTGACCTCAATAATCGCAATATGACATGTTCCCCGAATCGTGCAGCCCTACTTTCTAACCAATCTTTCTCTATCTTTCTTTCTAACTAATCTTTCTTTCTTTCTTTCCAACTAATCTTTATTTCTTTCTAACTAATCTTTCTTTCTTTCTAACTTATATTTCTTTCTTTCTAACCAATCTTTTTCTTTCTAACCAATCTTTCTTTTTTTCTAACTAATCTTTCTTTCTTTCCAACCAATCTTTCTTTCTTTCTAACCAATCTTTCTTTAACTAATCTTTCTTTCTTTCTAACTAATATTTCTTTCTTTCTAACTAATCTTTCTTTCCATCTAATATTTTTCTTTCTAACTAATATTTCTTTCTAACCAATCTTTATTTCTTTCTAACCAATCTTTCTTTCTTTCTAACTAATCTTTCTTTCTTTCTAACTAATATTTCTTTCTTTCTAACCAATCTTTTTCTTTCTAACCAATCTTTCTTTTTTTCTAACTAATCTTTCTTTCTTTCCAACCAATCTTTCTTTCTTTCTAACCAATCTTTCTTTAACTAATCTTTCTTTCTTTCTTTCTAACTAATATTTCTTTCTTTCTAACTAATCTTTCTTTCCATCTAATATTTTTCTTTCTAACTAATCTTTCTTCTAACCAATGTTTCTTTCTTTCTAACCAATCTTTCTTTCTTTCTTACTAATCTTTCTTTCTTTGTTTCTAACTAATCTTTCTATCTTTCTAACTAATCTCTCTATATTTCTTTCTAACTAATCTTTATTTCTTTCCTTCTTTCTTTATCTTTTCTATCTTTTTTCTTACTTTCTAATATATATTTCTAACTAATCTTTCTTTCTTTCTCTTTCTTTATTTTCTAACTAATCTTTCTTTCTTCCTAATCTTTCTTTCTTTTTTCTTTCCTACTTTTTCTTTCTTTCTAAATAATCTTTCTTTCTTTGTTTCTTCTAACTAATCGTTCTTTGTTTTTTTTTTCTTTATTTATTTCTATCTAATAATGTTTAAATGATGATAATAATGTAATAATGAAAAAGGTGACAAGATTCCGCCAAGGGATAACATTTTTTTAAATATCAGCTTTGCAATGGATGCACATAAAATGTTATCATGAGGACATTTGGGAAAAACTTTTTTTCTTCTTCTCTACTTCAGTTGTCTTAAACCACAATCATAAAATGTTTACAGGTTGGCAGGTCTGACAAAAGAGCTACACCACCAATGCCTCTGCTTTTGCACATCATATGATCCATTCGAACATTGATCAAACACTTACAGTTTTCACAGTCGCTGAAGTCTCCAAACACATAGTAGCACTGCTCTGAAAAGGTGATCTTGTTCACTGTGTGCCTGATAAAACCAGCTTTCAGGAGGTTACTAGCATATTTACGAGCCTCTCGTCGGTCCTGGAAGCCCTCAATGTGATGATAAAGCCACTCTACTACATCAGAACCTGTACAAACAGAACGAATGATAACAACATCAAAGAAAATGTTTCTTTGCTTCAAGCTTCAAGATTCAGCAAACACTACAAAATTTTGTGTCAAGTCATTTTTCTTAAATCCTGTCAATTCAGAAACAGAGCAAAGTAAAAATAAATAAATAAATAAAGAAGACTGTTTTTAATTTAAAAGCTTGTTGGACAAAAAAAGTAGGGTGTAGATCTTTTGGTTTGGACCCATTTAAGTTATACGTATATACCGTAATTCCTCAAATAAAAACCGGTAGTCAATTAAACGCCGGGCCTCTGATAGTGGCCGGGGACGGGGTCAACACAGACAAATAAAGGCCGGTCTTAAATTAAGGCCGGGGGAAATTTAGTGTTGATAGGTAATCTCCTGTGCCTTTCATATAATGACATAACGTAACATACTCATTTTCCACTAGATATTTTCCTCTACATCTCATCATCGATGTTGGCACGCTCTGCAGCAGCTGACCACTGAGGAGCCGATGTACAGTGACGCGACATCACTGCCAGATTCAAACTGTGCTTTCGCGCTATGGCTGGCGCTGAGCTAAAGACGGACTTTCAGCGCTTGTCATACCGTATATCAAAACTATTCAGTGTTTTTAACCACATTATGTTTATTTTAGGTTTCAGACATTTAAATACATATAATTTATAGAAAAACAATACATTTATAGTTTGTAAAATACACAATGGTGTATATGGAAGCAGCAATAACAATTCATTCAAATTTGCCGAGGTGTTTTATTCATATCAGATACACAGTGTAAGTAACTATAAAGTTTATTCTTCTCCCAGTTCACCGGCCACTTACTTTCATGTATTTCGGGAGAAACTGATGAATTCACGTGCTGTAATAAACCCAACAGACAGGAATCTCTGAACTGCGGCCCAAACAAACATCTCACGTTACAGATCAAGATCATTTATAACGTTAAAGGTTTTTAAACGACGAAACAAACCGTCCCCTTGGAATTATAAGGTTCTATCTGCGTTCTGAGCAGTTTTGAGATATTGAGCTTCAAAGTTTTTGCATTACATATAGGAAAATTTATATGGGGAACAAGTTTCTTTCAAACATGAAAATAACAGGGACCCTAAATGTATTCTAAATATACAATATCAAAATCCTCTCAAATTTTTAAATGTCTTTTTTTGAAATGGGTCAAATGCAGATAGAACCTTCTAATTCTAAAAAAACACTTTTCGCTTAGAATTATAAGGTTCTATCTGCCAAAACATTATTTGAACATGAAATATAAAATTAATGTTGTAACAATATCTCAACATGTGTTAGAAAGTTAAATTGTATCCTTTCTATGACATTTATTTCATATTTTTTTAGCACTTCCATGTATTTAGGACATTTCAAATTAAGCAAGGTAGGTCTAAATATTTTGTCCAGTGCAGAATCTTAATTTTCGTTACCAATTTGGTGGGTAATTAAACACATTATTGCAGAAATTGTTACTTTAATCTTTCTTTTGTTTAGACAGAAAGCAGCTACTGTAATACATCTGAGCAGGACTTTATTCCAGCTAAAGTGGGCCAGGTATAATGGCTTTCTCTCTAGACATCAGTATGGCTGAAATAACATGCTAACGTTTATTGTTGTAATTAAGACTCCATCAATGAAATTGTTAACTATTTGACCTTTAAGGCTTAATAATGTAAAAATTAAGACATTTTAAGACTTTAAAAACTACAAGAAAATCGACATGCTAATTAATTCATAAAGTTTAATAATCATTGAAAAATTATTCACTGACTATATGATCACAAAAAATGTCAGACTAATTTTTTAATCACACACACACCCCCTCTCTCACTCTCACACACACACACACACACACACACACACTGTCACACACTTTCACACACACACACACACACACACACACACACACACACACACACACACACACACACACACACACACACACATAGGTTTGTTTTGCTATCCTTGTGAGGACATTCCATTGGCGTAATGGATTTTATACTGGACAAACTGTATATTCTATCCCCCTACACTGCCCCTATCCCTAAACCTACCCGTCACAGGAGACATTCTGCATTTTTACATTTTTAATAAAACACTGCTTAGTATGTTTTTAAAGCCATTTGAAATATGAGGACGTATGAAATGTCCTCATAAATCACGTTCAAATTCTAATACCAGTGTAATACCCATGTCATTATACACATTTGTGTCCTCACAAATCACAAAAACACGCACACACACACACAAACACACACTTTCACACACACTTTCACACACACACACACACACACACACACACACACACACACACACACACACACACTTTCACACACACACACACACACACACACACACTTTCACACACACACACACACACACACACACACACACACACACACACACACACACACACACAGTCACACACTTTCACACACTTTCACACACACACACACACACACACACACACACACACACACACACACACACTGTCACACACTTTCACACACACACACACACACACACACACACACACACACACACACACACGCACACACACACACACACACACTTTCACACACATACACACACACACACACACACACACACACACTTTCACACATTAGCGCACACACACACAAATGTTTTTTTTTAAATATTCAATTTACTCACTGCATATTTGTATAATTCAAATAATAATAACTATAATAATAATAGTTATTAATAATAACCTCATTGATAATTAATAATAATAACCAATACACTATAAAGAAAATGGCCAAATTGAAGCCACTTCATAACACTACACAATTTAGTGAATATTTAATTTACTGTAAATGTATAGCATTATGCCTTTATGGGGTTTATTTTTGTCTTCAAGGAAAAAGCTGGCGACATGACATATAAAGTTGATTCTGATTGGTCCTCTTCTGTGCATTCGAAGTGCTGATTGGCTCACGCAGATAGAACCTTATAGAGCCAAGTTAGAGTTCGATTTTGTAGATAGAACCTTTTTGTTTTTTCAATAAAAAGTCCCACAATGTACACAACTTAAAAAAACACATCACATAATGTAAATAAGTTGTCACCGAATAAGAATATGTGAATAACTCAATTTTGACAAAAATGTCAGATAGAACCTTATAATTCCAAGGGGACGAAACTCTCTAACGTGTATTTGAGAATCGGAATAGAAGATAGTTGATGACATGGTAAGCAAGTTTGTTAATATTTAGAACTAAAAGTGTATCTCTCATACAGCGCTATTTTGGCTGTGGTGAATCACATGCCAAGCATGACGCGTCACCATGGAAACATGGCGGGCGGGGGGGATCGCGATGCCGTCTCAACATAGTGATGTCTGTCAGCCATAACGATAGATGATTGCATCGTCTATCGGCCCAATCCTATTATTTATCAAAAAGATGGAATTAATTAGAAATAAAGGCCTGTTTCTAATAAAAGCCTGCTTCAAATAAAACCCGGTTACCTTCTGCAGTTCAGGTAAATAAAGGCCACAGTTTTTATTTGAGGAATTCCGGTATAATACATACATATAATATATATATATACACGCATACATACTGTATATATATTAATCATAGCCTATAGCAATCACGATGTCATGCCTATGCGATTATATGACGCAAAATCCTGCGATTTTATATGAAATAGCCTAAACAAATTAGGGCAATTAACGCAATTAATGCAGCATCTGTTAATTTTTGTCATCATTTGGCTAGTGTTACATGATCCCGCTCTTATTCATGCAAATGCTTTTAAACCATTCATGCGCGACAAGACAAAAAAGAGCGCGCTGCCTGTGAATGTTCTGACTGTAAAAAGACATGCGCCAGTATCATGCGTGCGCACAAGACAGCACTCCAGAATACAGTTCTCTTCCGCGCTTGAACGAACAACACCACACACAATTATGCCAAAATGTCTTTTTGTCGAGTATCTTCATAACATAAGAGCAGTCTTATGATGAACGTAAAGAGTTGCGACTCGTGAAAGAATGAGGCGCATGTGAGATCCGTGTACTGAGAAAAACACTCACTGCTCTTGACTAAAGAACTTTTGTAACTTTAATAAGGATTAGTCTATATATAATTAAAAATTTATTTAACTTTATTCAATTTCTGTATATGTTAGAGAGGAAGTTGTTATTTTTTGAAGCCTAATAAATGTTTAAAAAAAAAAATGTATAGCTTTCAATTTTCAAATGACAGAATCACTGTAATGCTGGATGGCTATAATTAATGTTAAAAATTGTGTGTGTGTGTGTGTGTGGGGGGGGGGGGGCATTTTTATCCAGACATCGATGGCTTATTGATCATTATAGATGTTATCAATCATTTAGTTGTTGTTGCTAGTTTGAGTTGAGAAATACACATTTCAGCATTATCACTAATCTGTGTGTGCATTTTCCTTGAGAACCAAGCAAGTTGACTCAAATTCCACTTACTATTTGATTAAGCATTAGTTAAATGAGCTAATATTCTCCTTGTCTTCTCATATTACCTAAAGTCTAATTTCCTCAGGCAACCTTCTATACATAAATGAATAATAATGATCTCCATTATACTTACATTGTTTCTTGCCTGTACACCTTTGAACAGTCTTGGAAATTTTTATCAACATAACATAACTTCACATGTTACTTCCTCCTAAATCTCTTTGTTTTTATTTCTCAATTGTAAACCACTTTGGATTAAAGTAACTGCTAAATGCATAAATGTATATGTAATTATAAATCTCCCTCTCTTGGTCTTTGGTTAGACTCACCCAGGAATGCATTAGGGATGGTGATCTTTAGCCACATCCTGTCTCTGACTTCCAGGCCAGAGTCAGGAGAGGCCATGGCTTTAGCAATCGACGTCATATCAGAATGCAGGGAGAGCGAAAACACATCAAACCCTACAGGAAAAGATAAATATTGTAAAGGCTGAGAAGTGATGCCACATCCTTGCAGATTCTGACTGTAATAGGAGAAAACTTGGTGAAAATGGAGATTTAAAAGGGATATGAAAACTAATTAGATCTTTTAAAAACTTCCTCTGCAGTCCACAAAGACCATTTATTAAAACTTAGCAGCAAAAACTACTAGTTCTGAAATCTGTGCTTTTCATGATGTTAAAATGAGATTTATTGGTGGGTCGCCGGTGGATGAGAAAAATCATTATAATGTGTAATAAAGACACGGAACTCTAATTTTACAGTAAAACGCAACGAATGTGCGTCACACTTTTAATTTTGTTTTCAACAACAGTATATTTCTCTTTAGAAATTACAATCAAGGAAAACGTCTCGGGTTATGACTATAACCCTTGTTCCCTGAGAAGGGAACGAGACACTGCGTCGAGAATCGACACTTTGGGGACGCTCCCTTAGCGTGCGCCTCTGAAGTAAGAATGAAACTAATCCAATCCTGATTGGTGTTGCGTCGTGACGTAACATGTGACGGCATAACCGGATGCATAAAAGTGACACTGACACACACACACATCAGCTCCGCGATGAAGCAAGACGCTCTAAGGCCTCGAGGGGCGTGGCAGGACGACGCAGTGTCTCGTTCCCTTCTCAGGGAACAAGGGTTATAGTCATAACCCAAGACGTTCCCTTTCGAGGGAACTCAACACTGCGTCGAGAATCGACACTTTGGAGAACGAATGCCCACTAGGCCACGCACCGAAAAACAGGCCTGCCCCGGAGTGAAACTGATTCAGGCACTCACCTAGGACTGATTGATTGCTGATCGATTGCTGATCCTGATCGATTGCTCCTGTCTGCCTAGCTGCCTGCTGTGTTTTGTTTGCTTCGAGGCTGTAAGCTCCGTCTAAGCCTTGTATTAGCTTTGTATTTCTTTCTGTTTTGAACCATAATTTACTACCATTTCTAGTTGTTTATACTACTAAATACAGTTTAGACAACATCTCAGATTAACCTGACATCGCTAGCTTCCGTTATTGTTAGCACAACACGCTAGTAACTCGCTAGCCTGTTAACGCACCACCCGTGCGCTCAGTTATTTATTTATTTTTCTCTCACGCGCCCGCGCCTCTGAGTTCATAAAAAGCCCAGGTGAGTAAGAATCAGTCAACAAACACGGTGAGTAATGTCTTGTCCTGTTATTGGCACCTGCACTTCATGTTACATGTTTAGCATAGCCTTCCCCGTCGGCAATATAGGGTTTATATGTGATAAATGCAAGGAGACAGTCAGGCTGACGGAGAAGATTTCAGAATTAGAAACACGCATCCAAACTTTAATTGAGGATAGTCAGGGTGCTAGAGCTTTAGATACTATTTTGGATGCGCCTAGCATAGTGAACTCTTTACATGATTCGGTTCCGGCTGAATTATTGCCTGTGCAGCAAGGCAAATGGGTGACAGTGAGAGATCGCTTTAGTCACGGATCAAAAAACCACTCTTCCGTTCCGATTGCCATAACAAATCGATTTGCCCTGCTCAGTGAAACACCCACTGAGAATTCTGTTGATTGTGCCCTGGTAATTGGTGATATGATCACACGGAACGTGAAAATAGGGACACCAGCCAACATAGTCACATGTTTGCCGGGAGCCAGAGCGCCTGACATCAAAGCAAATTTAAAAGTGCTGGCTAATGCTAATCGTAAATTCTCTAAGATTGTTATTCACGTCGGCACTAATGATGTTCGACTCCGCCAGTCGGAGATCACCAAAATTAATATTAAAGAGGTGTTTGAACTCGCAAGTACGATGTCAGGCACTGTAATCTGCTCTGGCCCCTTCCTGTTCGAAGGAGTGATGAGATAGTTAGCAGATTGTCATCACTCAATGGCTGGCTGTCTAAGTGGTGTCCGCAAAAAAATATAGAATTCATAGACAATTGGAAAAGTTTTTGGGGCAAACCTGACCTGTTGAAAAGAGATGGTATTCATCCCTCCTGGGATGGTGCTGCTCTTCTCTCTAGTAATTTGGCTCATAGTCTTAGAGACAAAACATGACAATCTGGGGCTCAGGTCAGGAAGCAGACAAACTGGCTAAACCGACCGTCTGCTAGCGGCCTCGCGTCACCAAGGTCAGATAAATCCCATCACATAGAGCCCCTTTCACCTAGATATCATCATATAGAGACTGTGTCTGTTCCCCGAATTTGGAAATCCAAAAAACGTCCAAACCAATCTAAGGTTAAAAATGTAATTGATATTCAACAAATAAAAAATAGATATAATACAGATGAGCAAACGATAAAGCTTGGGTTGCTGAATATTCGATCCCTTACTTCAAAAGCGCTCATAGTTAATGATATGATTTCAGATTATAACCTAGATGTGCTGTGTATGACAGAAACCTGGCTAAAACCAAACGATTACATTACTTTAAATGAGTCCACCCCCCATGATTACTGTTATAAACATGAACCTCGCCTGAAAGGCAAAGGGGGAGGTGTTGCTGTAATTTATAGTAATATTTTCAAAACCACTAAAAAATCTAGTTTTAAATATACTTCTTTTGAAGTGTTGGTGCTTAATGTAAAAATATATAATGTAAACGATAAATCAAGTTGGAGAATTCTGCTGGCAACTGTATACAGGCCACCAGGGCACCATAAAGACTTTATCAAAGAATTTGCTGACTTTGTATCAGAATTAGTATTGACTGCAGATAAAGTTCTAATCGTTGGTGATTTTAATATACATGTAGATAATGAAAAAGATGCATTGGGATTGGCATTTAAAGACATTCTTAACTCTATTGGAGTTAGACAACACGTGTCAGGACCTACTCAATGTCGTAATCATACTCTAGCTCTAATATTATCACATGGAATAGATGTTGATGCTGTTGAAATTCTGCAGCAGAGCGACGACATCTCAGATCATTATCTAGTCTCATGTAAATTAAATTTAGCCAAGGCTGCAAAGCCGACTCCGTGTTACAAGTATGTTAGACCTATCACTTCTGCCACTAAAGATTGCTTTATCAATAATCTTCCTAATCAGTTTCATCATCTCAGCATCCCAGATAGCTTAGCAGAACTAGATATTGCAATAGAAACTTTTAACTCTCTCCTTTCCAGCACTTTAGACACAGTTGCTCCGTTGCGCTTAAAGAAGATTAAAGAAAATAGTCCAACGCCGTGGTACAACGAGCACACCCGGGCCCTTAAGAGAGCAGCCAGAAAAATGGAGCGCAACTGGAAGAAAACAAAACTAGAGGTATTTCGGATTGCATGGAAGGAGAGCTCGATTGCTTACAGAGAGGCTTTAAAAGCTGCTAGATCTGCTTATTTTTCAACCCTATTAGAAGAAAATAAACATAATCCTAGGTATTTATTTGAAAAAGTGGCTACACTAACGAAAAATAAAGCTTCAAGCCCAGAAGTTTCCAAGAAACACAGCAGTAATGACTTTATGAACTACTTCACTTATAAGATTGATAATATTAGGGACAAAATTATAACTATGCAACCGTCTACTACAGTATTGCATCAGACAGTGCAGTGTAGTCTCCCTGAGGAAAATTTTGATTCATTTGTTGCTATAGGAGAGGAAGAATTTTGCAAACTCGTGAAATCATCTAAATCGACAACATGTATGTTAGACCCTATACCGACTAAACTATTGAAAGAGATGCTTCCAGAAGTCATAGATCCTCTTCTTAACATCATTAATTCGTCTTTGTCTCTAGGATACGTACCAAAAACCTTTAAGCTGGCTATGATTAAACCGCTTGTTAAAAAAACGCAACTTGATCCTACAGAATTAGTCAGTTACAGACCGATCTCAAATCTACCTTTTCTATCAAAGATATTAGAAAAAGCAGTATCCTCACAGCTATGTTCCTTCCTTGAAAGAAATAATATCAGCGAGGATTTCCAGTCAGGATTTAGACCGCACCATAGCACTGAGACTGCTCTCATTAGAGTCACAAATGATTTGCTCTTATCATCCGATCTTGGTTGTATCTCTCTATTAGTGTTACTTGATCTTAGTGCTGCATTTGACATCATTGACCACAACATTCTCATAGATAGACTAGAAAACTATGTTGGCATTAGTGGAATTGCATTAGCATGGTTTAAATCATATTTATCTGACCGCTATCAGTTTGTAGCAGTAAATGAAGAGATGTCTTATCGATCACAAGTTCAGTATGGCGTACCACAAGGCTCAGTTCTAGGACCGCTGCTTTTTACTCTGTATATGCTACCTTTAGGAGATATCATTAGGAAACATGGAATTAGCTTTCACTGTTATGCTGATGATACTCAGCTCTATATTTCGTCCAAACCTAATGAAACTCACCAATTCACAAAATTATCGGAATGCATAGTTGATATGAAAAATTGGATGACTAGTAATTTCCTACTACTAAATTCTGAAAAAACAGAGATTCTAATTATTGGACAAAAAGCTTCCACACATAATAACCTAGAATACCGTCTAACACTTGATGGCTGCTCTGTTAAGTCCTCGTCGTCGGTTAGGAACCTGGGTGTGCTCTTTGATACCAATCTTTCATTTGAAAGTCACGTGTCTAGTGTCTGTAAAACCGCATTTTTCCATCTTAAAAATATATGTAAATTACGTCATATGCTCTCATTGACAAATGCGGAACTATTAGTTCATGCGTTCATGACATCAAGGCTAGATTATTGTAATGCTCTGCTAGGTGGTTGCCCTGCACGCTTAATAAACAAACTACAGCTAGTTCAAAACGCAGCCGCTAGAGTTCTTACCAGAACCAGGAAGTATGACCATATTAGCCCGGTTCTGTCAACACTGCATTGGCTCCCTATTAAACATCGTATAAATTTTAAAATATTGCTGATTACTTACAAAGCACTAAATGGTTTAGCTCCGCCGTACTTGAGCGAGCTCTTAACGCATTATACTCCTTCACGTCTATTGCGATCTCAAAATTCTGGCCAGTTGATAATACCTAGAATATCTAAATCGACTGCTGGCGGTAGATCCTTTTCCTATTTAGCACCAAAACTTTGGAACAATCTTCCTAACATTGTCCGAGAAGCAGACACAGTCTGTCAGTTCAAAGCTAGACTAAAAACACATCTCTTCGACCTAGCATTCACATAACACTCTATAGACTTTTATAATTCAATATTAGGCTGCTTAGATTAGGTCAGCCGGAACTGGGAACACTTCCCTTAAATCCTGATGTACTCGTTACATCATCTACGAAGAATGGCATCTACGCTAATTTTAGTGTCTTTGTTTATCCCGAGGTTTTGCCGCAGCCTGCCGGATCCAGGCCGTTTCCAGATCTGACGAAGGACCTTCACCTGGACCCGATGACAATGCAGTACTGAAGTGCCAACTAGCCTCTCCCTATGGAGGATCCCTATACCACTCTACAGATAAAGCCTAGTGGAATTTTTCGGTTCGCGTACCTACCCGAAGTGATAAGATAAAATAAAATTCTGCATCAAAATTTATAGACAAGTAGTTTGTGTAGGCATGGTTTGTAAGGAATTACAAACCTGCGCACATATATTCAAACGCACATAACTATAGAATCAATTCTTAATGCGCATGTGAACGCCATCAGCGTCTATCACAGGTTCACGTTTAAAGTCTGTTTAGAGAGAACGGTGTCGTCTTAGCGGCCCTTAATTTAATAACAAATGATCATTTAGACGGAAGTGAATCAATCAAAACTAACTTTAGCTAGAAAAAACATTATTCAAAAACCACTATTAAACTAAACCAATCTCTGTTACCTTAAATTATATGTTTATCTCTGTAAAGCTGCTTTGAAACAATCTGCGTTGTTTAAAGGCGCTATATAAATGAGGATGACTTGACTTGACTTGACGAGAGCACGTGTGCACCAAGCGTACTAGGGAGGTGCAGACTATAGAACCTAACAAAAGTGTGTGGGGTAGCCCAACCGGCTGCCTCACAGATCTCCTTGATGGGAACTCCCGAAAGGAGGGCCCTGGAGGACGCCATGCCTCTAGTAGAATGAGCCCTAACGGCCAAAGGTGAAGGGAAGTTCCGCACCTTGTAGGCCTACTTAAGGTTTGTATAACCGGGAGCCCCTAATAGGTGATCCAAAACACACTACAGTAGGTCCGACCTCCTCCAAGAAGAGGACCTCTCAAGGTAATACTCGGAACTCTGACTGGCAGAGCAAGGAACCTCTCCTTTTCTGTCGACACATGAGGTGGAGGATGAATACTTGCAGGACCATGGACCTAGCCATGATAAATTGCACTTAAGGCACATAGCTGGGTCTCGGATGCAGGATGGCCTCAACTCCGCCGGGGGCACACCCTAAGCAAGCTGGCGATAATGCCAGGGCTTGGAGATCTCCCAGTCTCTTTAAAGAAATAGCTAAGAGAAAGGCTATCTTGAACGTGAGGTCCTAGGCGAAGCCGACTGGAGGTATTCAAAGGGAGCCAGGGATAGCCCTTCGAGAACCACCGCCAGGTCCCAGGAAGGAACCCTGGATCTGACTGTCGGTCTCATCCTCCAATAACATGGAGAAATAGTATGACCAGTTGGTGCCTCCCTAAAGGCCCGACATTTAGTGGTGCATGGAATGCCGCAATGGCAGCCATGTACACCCTACGTGTGGATGGGGAGAGATTCGCAGAGAAACGATCTTGAAGAAACTCCAGAACTGAAGCCATTGGGCAGTTAACTGGGTCTAACTCAAGTTCTCTACACCAAGTAGACAAATATTCCACTTGAGGCCATATAATCTCCTAGTAGACGGAGCCCCAGAGATAAGTATGGTTTCGACCACCCCAGATGATAGACCAGCATCTAGGTACTGAGCCCCCTCAGAGGCCAGACCCACAATCTCCACAGCTCTAGATGAGGATGGAATATAGTGCCCTCCGCCTGAGACAACAGACCCCTCCTCAGAGGAATCTGCAATGGCGGAGCTATCAGGAGTGAATTTAAGTCTAAAACCATACTCGGGCTGGCCAAAACAGGGCTATCAGAAGAAGACTGATGCCCTCCTGACGGACCCTCTCCAGGACTCCCGGGAGCAGAGCGATCGAGGGAAAAGCGTACAGGCGAAGCCTCGGCCAGGCCTGTACCATGGCATCCAACCCCAGCGGGGCTGGATGAGTGAGGGAGGGAGAACCAAAGTGGACAGTGGGATGGACGTCCCTCGAGACGCAAACAGATCCACTTCCACTGGTCCAAACCTCTGCCATATGAACTCCACCACCTCTGGATGGAGTCTCCATTCCCCGGGCCTCAGCCCCTGCCTCGACAGGATGTCTGCTCCCTGATTCAGAAACCCCGGGACATATATTGCTCTTATAGATAATATTTTCCCTTGGGACCATAAAATGCTCTGATACGCCAATCTGGATAGAGGGCGCGATCTGAGTGTCCTTTGTCGGTTTAGATAAGCTACCACTGAGACGTGGTAACCTTTGATGTCTGTGAGGAAGCTCCTCAGAGCCCTGAACACAGCCAACATCTCTAGGCAATTTATATGCCAAGAATGATGATGGTCCTGCCACAGACCCCTGGCAAAGCGGCCGTCCGAGACCGCGCCCCAGCCAGCGAGGGAAGCGTCTGTCGAAACAGTTTCCCGGCGACATGACGCCCCTACCACTAGCCCTTGGGACAAGAACCAAGGTTTCTTCCATATTAATAGGGAACAAAGGCATCTGCGCGTAACCTTTATTATCCGGAACGGATTCCCCTTGGGGAAAAAACCCTTGGCTTTGAGCCACCACTGAAGGGGCCTCATGTGAAACAGGCCCAAAGGAATTATGTTGGATGCCGCTGTTATGAGGCCCAGCAGTCTTTGAAATTGCTTTACAGTGATGGCCTGGCCTAGCTTTATCCCGGACACCATGGCCAGGATGGATTCAATACGAGCGGGAGACATACGTGCCCGCATCGTAACCGAATTCTATACCACGCCCAGAAGAGTAGTCTTCTGAGCTGGGTCCAACACATTTTTCTTAGTGTTGAGCCTCAACCCCCGGTTCTGAATGTGGCCAAGTATGACATCTCGATGCCGAACTGCCATTTCTCGAGACTGGGCCAATATGAGCCAGTCGTCGAAGTAATTCAGTATACGGATGCCCTGAAGCCTCAGTGGAGCCAGAGCCGCATCCATACACTTTGTGAACGTACGGGGAGAGAGTGCTAGGCCGAACGGAAGAACCCGATATTGGTATGCTTCGCCCCCGAAAGCAACCTCAGGAACCTCCTGTGACATGGAAGGATGGAGACATGAAATAAGCGTCTTTTAGATCCATCGTGACAAACCAGTCCTCGGATCTGATATGGCTCACGATAAAGGGAATAGTAAGCATTTTGAACCTGAATCTCCTCAAAGAACGATTCAAAAGCCCTAGATCTAAAATTGGCCTCAGTCCGCCATCCTTCTTTGGAACTATAAAGTACCGGTTGTAAAACCCGGACTCCCTGTCTGGTAGGGGAACACATTCTATGGCCCCTTAATTCCAGTAGAGTCTGTACCTCTTGTTCCATAACCCGAGCCTGTTCTGGAATCACTGCAGTCGGAA
Organism: Gila orcuttii; assembly: GCA_026230005.1. Classification (NCBI taxonomy): domain Eukaryota; kingdom Metazoa; phylum Chordata; class Actinopteri; order Cypriniformes; family Leuciscidae; genus Gila; species Gila orcuttii. The sequence continues at coordinate 46,540,378 of JAPDVR010000004.1, read as the reverse complement.
TCACAGCAAACTAGGGAGGTCGGTGACCGAACTGCAATCTGTACCCATATTTTATAATATTTTATAATATACAGGACCCATATAGATATATACGGAAGGCGTTGCCATTCTTCTACAAAATCTACTAAGGGAACCAGCCCCTCGAGACTGGCCTCGGGTGTTTTCCGAGCACTATTCTCGACTTCCTGAAGCGGAGGACCGGCAGGAAAAAAGTCGATACAGATTTTGTGACCATAGTCGGTGCCCTGTTGCAAGCTTTTTGGGCGATGTGGCTCGAAGTGTCAAAGACGGCGTGACAACATTTTCTTCCCTGAGGGCACCTGCTGCTAGAACAACCTCGATTGTTCCACAACGGGGGCGGGGGGGGGGGGGGCGGGAGCCCTCAGAGGTCCTACAATTAGGACCTCTTCGCCTGAAGGACGGCCCTCAGGTCACCCTTCTGGCTGGAGGACTTCGGTAGAGAGTGCTTCCTCTGTTTGCCAAACTCCCGCAGGAGGGGCTCTAGAGGCAAAGCTCTCTTTTTCTTTTTTTTTTTTTTTTTGCTTCTTTGCTTATATATATATATTTGCTTTCTTTGCTTATATATATATATATATATTTATTTATTTATATATTTATCTAGTCTGGCCACAGCACGCATCACAACCTCCACGAGCTCTACATAAGCAGAAACATAAGCCGGCGAGTGTGACTCATGTTGCTCGTTCCCGATGCTGAGCACATCTACTTCCTTATAAACAGATAGCTCGAGCACTGGGCACTCGTCACGGGCAGAAGAAGCCGCATCGCTTCTGCGTCGTGAACTAGTGTCATAGAATCTGCGGATGATGAGAGAAAAGGTGCCTCAGCAGTCTCGTTCTCATCCGCGAGATCCTTCTGCGATCTCCACGATCTAAGCCGTCGCGCCGCCTCAATGGACGCGGGACCCGAACCGCGGGGATCGCGAGCCTGGCCATCATCAGGAAATAATATAGCCAAGCGGGAGCGCAGCACTCTAATAGGAAATGCTTCACAGTGTGCACAGGCAGCCCTCTCGAGAGCTGACAGTGCGTGCTGCGCCCCTAAACAATACACACTAGCTGATGCGTGTCCCCACCCGTGGCATATATATTATCTTGGGCAGGGGTGCACACACTTAGTGTATTGTTCACTCGCCATAATACAGAGCTTTGCACAGACAAACAACACCAAATAAGACAGACAGTTTCACAGAGAGCGCTTGCTGAAGAGCTAAAGCTGATGTGTGTGTGTGTCAGCGTCACTTTTATGCATCCGGTTATGCCGTCACATGTTACGTCACGACGCAACACCAATCAGGATTGGATTAGTTTCATTCTTACTTAAGAGGCGCACGCTAAGGGAGCGTCCCCAAAGTGTCGATTCTCGACGCAGTGTTGAGTTCCCTCGAAAGGGAACATATGCCTAGAGCACCTCCTAGACATCATTGTATAAAACAAAGGGGGGAAACCTACACAAGATTTTGCTTAATAACTTTAACTAAACAGCTTTAACTAAAAATCTACAAGATTAACATAATGTTTTCTGATAATGGTGTTTTCCAACATAATAATGGAATATTAACGTGATTGAAGCTTAACTTTTCATCTGGAACTTATTTGCAGACTCTAAGCTACGCAGTTGCGGGGTCCACTTGTTTAAGCAGTGTAGTGTTACAAATTTATTAAATGTTTAATTTAGGTTCCAATACAATAGTATATAAACTGAGAAAGTTTAGTAGACTGAATTTAGCATTTGAAGTATGAATTTAGATATCAGAGTTATCAGCAAGAGATTCATTGCCAGTCCTGTTCTCTCTATTGTAAGTTAAATGAGTCAGATTACTGAGACTCTCACCCTTTGTTCTAATGGCTCTCGGAGCCCCTGTCCCAGTTGTTGAATAGTCCGGCTGATTGGATTAGAATATTTGCATTTGAAATTTACCCCCCCCCCCACTTAAAGGTAAAATATGCAGGATTTTTGCAGTAAAATATCCCAAAACCACTAGGCCAATGTTATATATTTTGTTTTGTTGATTACTTACAATATCCCAAATGTTTCCAACTATTTGTAAATCGTGAGAAAATTGCGATTTTAACCAAGGAAACGGGACGTGTGAGCAGGGGTGAGGAGTCGCCAGTCAATGGCGTCATATCCGTGTTAGCCTCGGTTTCCGCCAGGTTTGCGCTCGCACTGCGTTAGTAACCATGGCGACAGACGTGGACAACCGGGTTATTGCCGTTATTGCTAGCAGGACGCTCACGCTGTTGTTGTTTTGTTTAAACATTATGGACCATGGCAAGCAGACTTTGAGACAAAAAGAGGTCCTAACCCTGTAATTGTAACCTATTTGTAATTGGTTATAATTTCTAATTGTAAAATATGTATATATAGACAATTTATTTTGTCCTTGCATTCTTTGGGAACCTGTGACACATCTCTGTGAGAGGCTAATTAATATGCAGCTCATTATGTATGTGGCACATTATCCGGCCTTTGTCTTCTCAGGTGTGAACACGCCTCCACGCATATTGCCTTTCCAAACAAAAGGTGTCTTATAAAATTTAAATCAATGTATTGTTTTGTGTAAATGATTAGGCAGGATGATTTTCATATCATTTTGAAGCAAAAACTCTAGGCAACAATGCCCATTAGTCAAAAGTCTTGTGGACACATATTTAGTATGTGTTTTGTGGCCTTATTTCAGACACTTTAAGTTTTAGTTTTTTCAATAACCATGCATAAACAATATTCTCTCAAAAATACAAACATGTACATACATGTTGCTCACATATTACGGTAGCCCCGTTTGTGCTATATAGAGTGAATTTACACCTTTGCCATTAACATGTTTATAAATAACTGAAAAAAGCACAAATGTCAGAGCATGTCAGAACACCTCCAGGACCCAGAAAACCCCTCAGACCCCAGAGGGTTAAACAAGTTAACAATGTTACTCAACTTCTACTCAGTCTGCTTGCTACTCTGAAGCAACCCCTCCCCTCATCATTAAACTCGTGGGGTAGCTTGCTCAGGTGTTAACCATTTGGGCTGTGAGTGCTTAATTTCCCCAGTAACTTACAACAAAGATGAAAGACTTATTTTTGTTCAATAGAACAAAAGGAAAGTGACTGTCTCAGCTTTCCTTTGGGGGACACTAGTTAAGTAGACTCACAGCCTTAAATATTATGCTACAGCACAGGCCCTTCATCAGTAATGGTGTTAGATCAGACTGTAAATGTAAAATGCCCTCATGCAGTGTCCACACTGATGAATCAAGCAAAAGAAACTTCTGTCACCTCCTCCCGTTGGGGAAATTGGTTAACTACCCTCACAGCCCCGAACATTGTTTTACAGCGTGCACCAGTCACAAACCCATCCTCATGTATGATGTCTGCAATGACTGAATTTGTGTTAGAGGATGAAGGAGAAATGACTCACGATTGTGTTACGCTTACATACACACCTGTGAGGGAAGTAAAAGAAACTCCCATAGAGAATTCAGAATTTGAGTTGTTTGTTGACGGTTCAGCTCAAGTAATTGAAAGTAATTCAGAAACAAGCCATTAGAGCCTATGTGGCATGGACCACATTAAGGGATGTTGATTACAGCAGCTGCAGTATTGTGTCAGGGAAGGAAAAATCTGGACTAATGTGTCACACTGTAAAGTTGTTCCTCTATCTACAGGGATAGGATAGGACACGGAACAAGTGAGGAGCCCAGGGAAGAACAGAATGCAACAGGCTTTGGGGGCCAACCCCTGCGGTGAAGACTCCCTCATAGGCTTTCCCCATCCACTAGTCCATCCTTTACCTCACTGTTCCTTAGGTGTCAAAGGAATTAAGAAATAGGGAAAGAGGAAACAACAATAGCAGACTCGGAAAAGTTTACAACCCTAGTGTTTGAACAAATACTGCTCTACTGTCTAGCAGACTCGGAAAAGGGAAAAACATCCAGTATGCGGCAGTCCTGTGGGCGAAAATGCCTTGTTGATGCTAGAGGTCAGAGGAGAATGGGCCGACTGATTCAAGCTGATAGAAGAGCAATTTTGACTGAAATAACCACTCGTTACAACCGAGGTATGCAGCAAAGCATTTGTGAAGCCACAACACGCACAACCTTGAGGCGGATGGGCTACAACAGCAGAAGAGCCCACCGGGTACCACTCATCTCCACTACAAATAGGAAAAAGAGGCTACAATTTGCAAGAGCTCACCAAAATTGGACAGTTGAAGACTGGAAAAATGTTGCCTGGTATGATGAGTCTCGATTTCTGTTGAGACATTCAGATGGTAGAGTCAGAATTTCGCATAAACAGAATGAGAACATGGATCCATCATGCCTTGTTACCACTGTGCAGGCTGGTGGTGGTGGTGAAATGGTGTGGGGGATGTTTTCTTGGCACACTTTAGGCCCCTTAGTGCCAATTGGGCATCGTTTAAATGCCACGGCCTACCTGAGCATTGTTTCTGACCATGTCCATCCCTTAATGGCCACCATGTACCCATCCTCTGATGGCTACTTCCAGCAGGATAATGCACCATGTCACAAAGCTCGAATCATTTCAAATTGGTTTCTTGAACATGACAATGAGTTCACTGTACTAAAATGGCCCCCACAGTCACCAGATCTCAACCCAATAGAGCATCTTTGAGATGTGGTGGAACGGGAGCTTCGTGCCCTGGATGTGCATCCCACAAATCTCCATCAACTGCAAGATGCTATCCAATCAATATGGGCCAACATTTCTAAAGAATGCTTTCAGCACCTTGTTGAATCAATGCCACGTAGAATTTAGACAGTTCTGAAGGCGAAAGGGGGTCAAACACAGTATTAGTATGGTGTTCCTAATAATCCTTTAGGTGAGTGTATATAAACTAAGAAAGTTTAGTAGACTGAATTTAGCATTTGAAGTATGAATTTAGATATCAGAGTTATCAGCAAGAGATTCATTGCCAGTCCTGTTCTCTCTATTGTAAGTTAAATGAGTCAGATTACTGAGACTCTCACCCTTTGTTCTAATGGCTCTCGGATCCCCTGTCCCAGTTGTTGAATAGTCCGGCTGATTGGATTAGAATATTTGCATTTGAATCACACTGTTATGCTGACGAGATCAGGGCTGTGGAATTTCCGGTAACGTGCTGATTCCTGTACTTCACACTCCCTGTACTTCACAAAGCATGTAAATGCTTTGTTCACCTCTATGTAAATCCCCCCCCCCCCCTTGAAAGGTAGGAAAAGTACATTGTGGGAGCGTTTTAGTGAGGTTCATTAGTTAACATTAATGTATTAACTAACATAAACAAACCACAAGCAATACATTTGTTACTGTATTTGTTAATCTTTGTTAAATGTTAGTTGAACAAACAATGAACAGCTTCATTTTTATTATGTTAGTTCACAGTGCATTAACTAATGTTAACAAGATTTTAGTAAAGTATTAGTAAATGTTCCAATTAAATATTAACATTAACAAAGATTAATAAATGCTGTATAAGTGCAGTTCATTATTAGTTCATGCTAACTAATGTAGTTATCTAATGTTTACTAATGAACCTTATTGTAAAGTTAACCAGGATGAATCAAGTGCTGGGTATGTGATATCTAACGGCTGTGAAGCACTGTATGTATAGAACAAACTAATAACAGCCTATAATCCAGCCTTTGCTTGGGATAAACATGTTTAATTTATTGTGTTTGGGAAGTTGCAGTGATGAAACAGTGACATTCCAATTTAAGTTTGAAGGGAGTAAAGCCTGTGTTTAGGCTATTAAACAAATGCAATTTTCCCAAAGAACTTTTTCTTTAAATAAATTTTTAAAAGCTGCCTACTTCAGGGTAATATGATACCATATCACCATTAACACTGAGAATTAGGGCATCTGTAACGTGACGAGTAATGTGATCAGGTGCAGATATCTAAAACAGAGGTTCGGGTGGGTGGCGGGTCAGTAAATTATGGAGTGCCGCAAGGATCTGTGTAAGGCCCTCTGCTATTTTTAATATATATGCTGCCAAATGGTAACATTATAAGAAAAAATTTAATTAGTTTCCACTGTTATGCCGATGATCATATATTTGATGACCTGTAATTTTCTTCCATTTAATTCAGCTAAGACTGAGTTTAACTGTCTTATTGGACCAAACTCCTGTACACAGAATTTCTTAGAAAATCATATTTCATATGTTACAAAAACAGCCTCCGGAACATGCTATCTGTTTCTGATGCAAAAAAGCTAGTTCATACATTCATGACCTCTAGACTAGATTACTGGAATGCATTACTAGCTGGTTGTCCTTCATCCTCAATAAATAAGCTACAATTAATCCAAAATGCAGCTGCAAGAGTTCTTACTAGGTCAAGAAAATATGATCATATAACACCAATTTTATCATCTCTACACCTATTAAATTACGTATCAAATACAAAGTATTGCTACTGACCTATAAGGCCCTCCTTATAAGGTTTAGCTCCTGTGTATTTAACTGATCTTCTATCGCCTTACAATCCATCATGCTCTTTACAGGTACAGTCTTCCTAACATTGTCCGGGAAGCAGACACACTCTGTCAGTTTAAATCTAGATTAAAAACACATCTATTCAACCTGGCATACACATAGAACACTATACATTCCTATTATTCGAATCAGTTAAATGATTATTAGGCTGCATTAGGTCAGCCGGAACCGGGAACACTTCCTATAACACCTGATGTACTCGCTACACATAAAAAGAATGGCATCTACGCTAATTTTAGTCTTTCTGTTTATTCTGAGGTTTACTGTAATCAGCTGAATCCAGGCCATATCCAGGTCCACTAAAGGAGGGACAGAGTTTTCAAATTTGGCTCATAAACTCTGGATTAGGGCACAGATTTGCTCTCCCAGTATAAATCTAGATCAAAGACACATCTATTTAGCCTAGCATTCATTTAATGCATCTCATAACCTTATACTCCAGTTATATCAGATCAAATACACATGATTATCCTTGCTTAATGTTATGAACAGCAGCTACGCTAATTATTTTCAATTTGCTTCTGTGTTTTATCTCGGGATGCCCATCCTGAGGTAACTAGAGAGTATGTCAGCTCCAGTTTGGATCCAGCCTATTATGAAGACTTCAGATGTCCCAACACCTGTGAAGAAACGGCGCCAACTCCTGCGAAGACTTCAGATGGCGCTAACTCTGAATCAACATGCACCAATGCTACAATTTTCTATATGTCATAATCATTTGTTAACAAACAAGTATTCATTACTTCAATGAGCTCATTGTTTCTGCCTTAAATTATTACATTGTTTAAATTAATACATTTTTAGCTAACTGTGATTTGTATATGTACATTTCTGAAATACATAACGAAGACAGTTACCTCTGATAACAGACCACTCTCAATTGTAAAGTGGACTCATGCATTTTCTGTAAAGCTGCTTTGAAACGATGTGTATTATAAAAAGCGCTATACAAATAAATGTGAATTTAATTGAATGAATGAATGAATGAATGAGGCATTTATAGCTCACAACTGAATCAACACTGAACTGACTTTAGCTGAACAACAGCATCACTTTCCTGTTATTACTGTAAAGTTGCTTTGAAACAATCTGTATTGTATAAAGCACTATATAAATAAAGGTGACTTGACTAGTGCATGTAAACAAGAACGCCGCTTTTGTGTCTTAAACAGCTCTAGGGCTGCAACTAACGATTATTTTCATAATCAATTAATCAGACGATTATTTTTTCGATTAATCGGATAAAATTTCAATTTGATTTTTTGTTTATTACAACTAAATAAAACCCTTAATCATGGTATTTATGTGTAAAAGTGTACAAAAGCCACACATTGAGTTTTACTAATATCAATATTTGCATTGTTTTTAATGATAATTGCTGATGGCAAGTTGACAACCATGAAAAACAAAAAAATCTAAATTATATACAACATTGTTTTAACATAATTTTTGTTAAAAACTAATTTACACAGACATATTCAGACGTGAAGATAGAAACCAAAAACATGTAAAGTACATAATTCATTTAATTTTTATTTAAGATTCAATTAATTATAAGGATAAATTGCTAAAATAAATATAGAAAGACTGAAAAAAAGCGTGTGAACGTAGTAGAGCCGCAGTAGATCGCGTTTGTAAAACAATTAAAACTTAATAGAAGACAAATGCTATAAAAAGAGAACGGAATGGAGACGCAGCAAACAGGCTTGATTAAAAGGACAAGAAAATGATGCATTAGTGCACAAGCATTCGCTGAAAACCACTGACTACAGTGACTAAAAAACAATCTTTTACTGCTGCTGTTAATAACTGCCTTTATATTTAGTGCTTCACTTTCTAAACACCGTTTTAATTTAGGCTATTTCTGCGTAGCGCTATTTTAATCCATCACTTATGTTGCGAGCGAAATGATTGCACAACCTGATGCCCGAGACAAAATACAGACATCCCAAGTCTCCTGGAAGTTCCGGGAGTCTCCCGCATATTGATAGCGGCTCCCTGATGCCCGCAAATTAGTTCAAACTCCTGGAATCTAGAGCGTGCAAGCAAGAGAGCGCATGCGAGACAGAAGAGAGTGCTCCAAAGTCCAAACTGTGTAGCGCGCGCACGACAGAGCGGCACAGGGAGAGAGACCTTGCGTGTGTGTGCGTGTGTGCCGCATCATGATAGGCCTGTTTCAACCAATCACCAGTAAATGCTCCCCGTGACGTAAGCAGAGCAACTAATCGATAATGACATTCGTTGACAACGATTTTCATAATCGATTATTATCGATTATATCGATTAGTTGTTGCAGCCCTAAACAGCTCTCTCACAATTAGTGTTTATTCGGGTATTATTTTATTGTGTGTTTGTAAATGCAGTCAATGACTTTCGTAGGTCAAAGAAAGAAGTGGTCAATGTAATTGATATTAAAGATAAGGATTTAGAGAAAAAGTGAGAAAGAGAGTGAAAGACAAGGGATTACTCTCAGTCTCTGTAACAGATGAGCTGGAAGTGATGGTGCTGGGAGGGTAAGGAGGGTATGCTCCACCACTCATGGCCACAGAGTGAGTTACCCACACAGCAGGGTCAATGGGTTGGATCGGCTCATCTAAAAATAACAGGAGTAAAGTTTATTTCAAGAAAGAAGTTTAGATCTCTATTACATCTCAAACAATACTTTTATAATTCAGAGTTACTCACTGCGGGGCAGTGTGAAGTATCCCTGAGGTGAAGGGTCCCAGCATTTAGCCACAGTCAGGATGATGGGTCTGCAGCCAAACACACACTCAATGCAATGTTCAAACGTGACGTTTTACCACAAAACATTTAGGACATGACTCAAGAGACGTTTGTAAGACGCACCCAGGTTTATGTACAATGTCTCTCAGCACCTTAACAGCATCATCATTACTCATGTTCTCAAAGTTTATATCATTCACCTGCAGATGGAAAGAGACTTTATAATGAACATCAAAATGACAAACATCAGAATGAACAGATAAATGGAGAGAAAGTGCAGCACCTGCAGCAACATGTCTCCAGGCTCTATTCGCCCATCCGCCGCCACGGCTCCTCCCTTCATAATGGAGCCGATGTAAATGCCTCCATCTCCCCTCTCATTACTCTGACCAACAATACTGATGCCCAAGAAATTATATTTATCTTGTAGAGACAGAGAGTGAGAAAATTACATAAAATCCTAGCTAGATACAGCTAGTCTATGTTTATTTTATTACATTATGAAAAGTTTTAGATAAAAACTAAGACACAAAAATATTTTTGAAATACCAAACATTGTTACACATTGAACTCACCCATGTTGAGAGTAACAGTGATGATGTTGAGTGACATTGTGGAGTCAGTCACACTGCTGAATGACGATGCCTAAAATAACACCATAAATAAAATCAATTTGAGGCAGAAAATGACAAGTATAATATTACATTCTGGAATATACAAGTAACCTGAATTTGCACTATAACCGTTAAGTAACATACATTTTCTGTTTATTATATTTATATACTGACAAATAAGAAACTTAGAACCTCTAAGAAGGTTTGTCAATAAAATAAAAAATAAAATAAAAAAAACCCTTAATATTTCACAAAAGTGTACACAGTGAAAATGTTAAGAGTTGATGCTGCTTTACCCGTTCTAGTCTCGGTGGCCGCTGTTTCCTACGCCTGCGGTGTCTCTTTAACAATCTAGAGGCTTTACTCTGTTCTGTAGAACTACTAAACCTGCATAGAAAATTGAACAAGACATTAAAACATGTAAAAGATGAAAAACAAACAAATAAAAAAACTAGTGATATGTTCCACACCATTCATTTATAAAATCATGCCAATATCATGTAGTTGGCAGACATATTTATATCCTTTGAGGAAGATAGAGACACAAACCTAAATATCAAATACAATTAAACATTTATGAGCATAAACGTGTATAAATTAAATACATTTGTAAGAGAAGACCACTTTTTAGGTGTCTTTTTCAGGCCTGACAGACAGCTGCTGTCAATATCTGAGTTCTAAATCCTCTCGAAAACAGATCAGAGGTACTACTTTTTCTAGTTACACACTGTGTACCAGCTCATGGTGTCATCCTCATCTGAGTCACAGAAGCTGGTGGTCTCCAGTTCACTGCTCATCATGGTGGAGGAGCTTTCATAGCCGGCAATGTGCCGTTCTAACCGTGTTTGACCATTCACACGAGACCCTGGAAAATCAATAAAGCAACAACCAGGTAATTTTTAAAACAAGAATTCGGTTATATCAAGATTTATTAGCACATTTATATTGCAACCCAGTGTCATCAGAACTCATTCACTGAATTTCCTTGGCATTATGTAAATTAATGATGAATTCATTATGAATGAAATAAATGTACACATTTACAGTGGATTGCAAAAAATTGCATTAATGTGCACACCCGGGGCATTACAGGGCATGGTACTCTGTTTGGAATTAACCAATCACATTAAAACTTTTACTGAAAAGTAATCATAATAGTCCAATCATCATAATTTTAATGATGCTGATTAACTCTGAATTAAAATCAGCTTTTTTCTGTGATTTTAGCATCTTAGCATCTTCTTAGTCTTTATATTGCTGAACCCATTGCCTAGAAAATAATTTACAAAGGATGTGTGGTATCTCATTGTCAAGAGTTGCCAATCAGGTACAAAAGTATCTCCAAAACATTAGATATGAAATAATGTGAAATACTGTGAAGGCCATCAAAGAGTGGAGACAATGGCACCACAATAATATTTCAAAGAACAGGGCACCAGTCAAAAACAAGACGAAAACTGATCAAGAAGGCTGCCAGTGACAACACTATCCTATATTCTTTATATAGGGTGGCTAGACACAAGCCATTACTAAAAAAAAAAAAACACATGACCATGGACAATTATTTTATGGTCTGATAAAACCAAATTGAACTTTTGGGCCATTCATTTTTAAAAGGTCTTGTGGCAAGGGGGACATGGTTTAGCATTCATTGCAGTTTGGGAACGACGACAGGAGATGCAATTGGCAGGGGAAAAGCCTCTGGTTAGTGAGATCTAACAGGTGTTTTCATTTTGCAGTGAGTAGAGAGACAAGATAGGAGCTTGAGATTCTTAACTGGAAGGCTGCGTCCTAGTTAGACTGCATATCTTGGCTGCCACGTCATCAAGCTCCAGCAAAGGACGTCTCAATTTAAAGGATCCTTTGAAGGCAGCCTTTGTTTCGCATCTTTTATTCGGCCTGTTTTGAAGGATGCATCAAGTGTATCCTTTGCATCCTCTAATCACCCACAATCCTTTGCACACAACCCAATTCACAAAAAAGAGTTAGCAGAAAGTAAATCAGCACTGAGCTGGTCCAGTTTGACTACGTAATGCAAGACCAAAAAATTATTTGAGATAAAGGCATTATGCTTTTGTTTGTTTTGTTGTAAATTAATCACATAATGCTGAACTGTGCACAGTGTAAACCAGTAGGAGACCACAAATTGTTGTCATTAGCTGTACTGCGTTAATAGAAGGGCTTTTTAATATATTTTTCAAACTATAATTAGAATTTCACGCAGCAATGCATGCACACTTACTTCCCTCACATCATTCTAGTGTTTAATGCTGTGGAGGACTCTAGCCTACAAGCCTCCAAAACGACTGGAGTGTAAAGACAGCCTCACTAGGATGCAGAATTTCATTTGAGAAGCATCTAATAAAATCCTGCTGTGCCTGTCTGTTGGGGAGAGACATTGCAGGTTCTGTTCGTTAGCACTTGTTCCTGGCCTGTTCCCATGGCTCTCGTCCCTGCCCTGCTTGCCACACGCTTAGCATAAATCAAGACTTCTCATGACTCAAACAACACCATAACCACAAAGCATGGTGGTGCAAGCATCATGCTGCTATAGGGCTGCTTCTCTTCAGCTGGGACTGGGGCAGTAGTCAAGATAGAAGCAATTATAAATACCAATAATTTTGGCACAAAACCTGCAGGCCTCCATTAACATCTGAAAATTAATTTTATCTTTCAGCACAATAATAACCTCGAACACAAATCTAAGTCAACAAAGGAACAGCTTCAGGAAAACATTTTTTTTTTTTTGGAATAGACCAGTCAGACCCCAGACCTAAATCCAATTGAAAAGAAAAAAACTTGTAAAAATGACTTAAAATGGGCTGTACACATTTAACCAAGATGACACCAAACAAAGAACAGAAATAACTGAGTGCTTAAATACACACAGTGATGATTAACAGAATGGGAAACGGGTGCGCAACTCAATTAGAAATCATGACAACTAACTGGAAGCGAGAACTCTGGGAACACAGGAAAACCATAAAAAAAAGAAACGGAACATAATCATGCCATTACACCCCTTTCCCGGAAGGCGTATCCTCGTAACAAAGAGGGAGTGGGCGGCTGGGCTGGACCAGCAAAGGAGACTTGAGGCTGGGCGGAACCAGCAGCAACGAAAAAACTTGGTAGCTGGGTGGAACCAGCGGGGCTCCACTGCATACCATCAAACTCCACTAACAGGTATCAGGTTTGGTATGTTGGTGCCGGCTTGTGGTCAACGAATTTGATTATCGATTAGTCGTGTCTGCGCGCTGTGCTCGGAAACCATAACACAGTCACAGTGCTTCACAGTAGTAAATAACCCATTTCTATGGACAAAACGCATATGGAAAATAGCAGAGGACACAGAGTGAGCTGCTGTGAAAAAAATACAGTCATGGTCAGAATTAATGGCACCCCTGGTAAATATGATCAAAACTGGCTGTAAAAAATAAATCTGCATTGTTTATCCTTTTGATCTTTCATTCAAAAAATTTGCAAAATTCTAACCTTTCATTGAAGTAAATGAATTGAAAGTGGGGGGGGGAAATCACATTATGAAATAAATGTTTTTCTCCAAAACACGTGCGCCACAAATATTGGCACCCTTTTATTAAATACTTTTTGCAATCTCCTTTAGACAAGATAACAGCTCTGAGTCTTCTCCTATAATACCTGATGAGTTTGGAGAACACCTGACCAGAGATCAGAGATCATTCCTTCATACAGAATCTCTCCAGATCCTTCAGATTCCCAGATCCATGTTGGTGCTTCTTCTCTTCAGTTCACTCCACTCATCAGGTCAGGGACTGGGACGGTCATGGCAGAAGCTTCATTTTGTGCTCCGTAACACATTTTTGTGTTGATTTTGATGTTTGTTTTGGATCGTTGTCTTGATGGAAGATCCAACCACGGCCCATTATAAGATTTCTAGCAGAAGGCGTCAGGTTTTGATTTTTTATCTGTTGATATTTGATAGAATCCACGATGCCATGTATCTGAACAAGAAGTCCAGGACCTACAGCAGAAAAATATGCCCACAACATTAAAGATCCAGCGGTATATTAAATTGTACACATGGGGTACTCTTTATCCTTGTGTGCACAAAACCCATCTAGCGTGTTCGCTGCCAAAAAGCTATTTTTTTAGTTTCATCTGACCACAGAAGCCTGTGCCGTTTGAAGTTCCAGTCGTGTCTGACAACTGAATTTGTTTTGTTTTTTAGTTTGTTTTTGGATGAGCGAGGAAGATTTTTCTTGAAACTCTCCCAAACAACATGAGGTGATGTAGGTTTTTTTGTAGTTTTTTTTTTTTTTTTTGGCTTTCTGACCCCCAAGACTCAACTAATCTCTGAAATTCTCCATCTGTGATCCTTGAAGAGTGGTTGGCCACTCAAACTCTCCTCCTCACTGTGCATTAAGGCAATATAGACACACGTCCTCTTCCTGGCAGATTCATAACATCTTTAGTTGATTGGAACTTCTTAATTATTGCCCTGATGGTCAAAATGGGGATTTTCAATTCTTTAGCTATTTTCTTACAGCCACGTTCTATTTTGTGATGGTCAACAATCTTTTAATGCACATCAGAACTATATTCTTTGGTTTTACTCATTGTGATGAATGATTAAGTGGATTTGGCATTTGTGTTTCCTCATATTTAAACTCCTGTGAAACAAGAAGTCATGGCTGGACAATGTCATTTTCCTAGTCACCCTGGTGTGCTAAAAAATGTAAATATTAATGGGAATATACTTCAGACATATTTTACTCATAAAAAAATTATAGGGGTGCCAATAATTGTAGCCAATGTGTTTTGGAGAAAAACATTTATTTAATAACGTGATTTCCCCCCCACTTTCAATTCTTTTACTTCAATGAAAGGTTAGAATTTTGCAATTTTTTTAAATGAAAGATCAAAAGGATAAACAATGCAGATTTATTTTTTACAGCCAGTTTTGATCATATTTACCAGGGGTGCTATTAATTCTGACCATGACTGTATATACAGTGATGTGAATAAGTTAGGACACCCATGCTAAAGTTGCCTAAAAAGAGGAATAAAAAATCATCTTTTGGAAATTGATCTTAATGCCTTAATTAAAAAAATGAGGAAAAATCCAACCTTTAAGGACACCAATTTTCTTTGTGAATGAATAATGTATCATAAATAATTAAATGAAGAGTTCAGATGCAAAACCCTCTAAATCCGTCAGACTTATTTTCTGTAAATGAGCATTTTTTATCAGGCTCCTATGTTAACGTCCAGTAGTTTCATTTTAAAGGTACTGATAAGGTTATAAGTCAGTGAATAAAATAACTTTTTTTCAAAAATGTCACTTTAGTAAATTCAGTGATTTTTAACAAATTATTTTTTCTTTTGCGTCAAAAACAGCTAAATCCACTTGTGCTTTTTTCGCAAAAACCTCTAAATCCACCTCTTTGGGACAAGACATAGTAAATAGCTGAAAAATCACAAAAAATGTAACTACAAACACTGAAAAAGATTAGAGCACATTCATTTCAAAACTAAACAGTTTTGAAATGACCCCCCCCCCCCCCATTTCCCACAATATAATCACATTGGCAAAAGAGAATTGACGATTCAAATAGTTTATTGTATAATTAAGTAGAACAGAGCAACATTCTTAAACATCAATATCTGTGCATTTTGTATAAGAAGCTTATAAGACTTAAGTAGTGTAAAGTAATATTATAATGTATATCTCAAGTATAAAAAATCTATGCACAAAACAGGTATTCTAAATTTAATAAAAATTTTGAAAGGCCTAAAAAATTCCAATATGTTCCAATATAAACTGCATATAAGATTCAAGTTGAATAAAACAATTCTTGAAATGTAAAGCGACATTAAGATAACAATAATAACAAGAGAACTTGACCTCTTTGTGAATTTTGTATAAGAAGCTTATAAGACTTAAGTAGTGTAAAGTAATATAATAATGTATATCTCAAGTATAAAAAATCAGTGCACAAAACAGGTATTCTAAATTTAATAAAAAAATTTGAAAGGCCTAAAAAATTCCAATATGTTCCAATATAAACTGCATATAAGATTCAAGTAGAATAATACAATTCATGAAATGTAAAGTGACATTAAGATAACAATAATAACAAGAGAACTTGACCTCTTTGTGAATTAAAAATATCTTACAATAGCTTACACTAGCAAATAAAACACAGACAGTACTGTGGAAAAAAAGGACATCTCTCAGACACTTTTAGGTGCTGTCATTCATTCATCCTCAAGGTCTTGTTCAATGTCCTTGCCACCATCACTTGCCAGGACGTTTTCATAGAACTCTTGCACAGCTTTTGGTGCTCCCAACTCACCCAGCAGCTTCAAGACATCGGTCCTCTTTGCTTCCTTGACGCAGTTCACATCCGGAAGAGGAGCCGGCTTGAACTGAAACCACTTCTTACCCCGCTTCAGCACAGAGTGCTGGCAAAATTCACCAGCAAACGCAGTCTTAAGCCCCAGCTTATCTCCAGAGATTTGCAGCACTCTTGCTTCACTTATTTTGAATGATCTCTGAGTTGTTGTGAACCTGGCTGCTGCTTCTTTGAAGTGATAGCACTGCCAGTCCTTTCCATATTGATAGATAGTGCCATGCTTCAGCAAAATGTTGTTATACTCTTCCGGCAACAGAATAGTTGTATGCTTCCGGATATCTTGCTCAATCCTTCCAAACACTCTGTCAGCCGGAAGGAAACTGTGCCCTCGGATAGGAAAGAAGTAAGTGATGTTGAGCTGAGGGTACAGCTGAGAACGCAGGGCAAACAACATTGACAGAACATTAATGTTTTTATTCTGGCCGTAGCAAGAGTCTGAGAACAGGCGGAGGCTCTGACACTGGCGCAGATCAACTCTAGCTACTGAGGTGAAGTAGTGATGTAGAGCTGAGGCGACAATGTTACTATCCTTTGAGTTCTCATATTCTAGCCAGGTGTACAGATTTATCTCATTCCGACTCTGGGGTTCTCCTCTGCCACGGTGACGAACCACACCGAATACATAAAAGTATACCTGCCGTGAGTAATATGTTTGACAGATGGCAGACCTAGGAAGGACCAGGTTCTCCATTATGTCAAAGCAGACAGTGAATGTGTCACCCACGTCATTTAGTGTGTCATAAAACTGACGAGCTCGGCGACGGTGAAGTGTGTAAAGAAGAATCTTGTTCCGCTTCTCTTCTGCAGTCAGATCAGGATCATTGATTGCAATGCGGAATTTGACACACGAAGAGCACACATCTTTGGCAGGATGACCAAAAGCCAGGTTGAAGTCATACACAAAGATGCTCCAGTATAGTGAGTAGGAAACTTGTTGATGATTCTGCTCAAGAAACAGCTGATGCATTTTTGCTACACTCAAGTCACTCGGCAGGAACTTTCTCCCAGGTGCACCACGGCGGGCATAGTGGCTTGCTCTACAATTAAAAGACTGTATGTGCTTTCGAACTATGTCCTTCTTTGCAGTTTGCTCTTCAATTTCCCTGGGACCACCACGATTTTCAGGACGTGCTTTGCCGTTCTCAAGCCAGTACTTTGCAATACTTTGAACTCTGTCTTTCTTGACACCTAAAATGAAAATAAACATGAAACCATCATCATGCAGGCATATTACCCATAATACACACAGTTTAAAAACATGAATTGACAACAGTTATACAATAATAATATTTTTTTTGCAAAGGTCATATTAAATACTCTCCCCATTGTACAATAATAATATGTGCAATATCACTTATATTTATTTGATTCCACCCATCTTAGTCCATCCCTATAAATTATCCCATCTATAGCTCACCTGCACATACAATTTTTAGTCAATTTATTTTGTTGTTTATTTATACATATGTATTTTAAATGTGTGTATTTTTATTTACTTATTTTTATTTCTTCTTCTGTCACCAGAACAAATTCCTTGTACATGCAAACATACTTGGCAATAAAGCTCTTTCTGATTCTGATATTGTTTTTAACAAATTTAGGTAGCCTCTGACCATCACTGATAATATTTTAAGTAAGATATATGTCCATTAATGGAGCAACTGTGTCTAAAGTACTGGAAAAGAGAGAGTTAAAAGTTTCTGTTGCAATATCAAGTTCTTCTAAGCTATCTGGAATGCTGAGATGATGAAACTGATAAGGAAGATTATTGATAAAGCAATCTTTAGTGGCAGAAGTTATAGTTCTAACATATTTATAACAGGGAGTTATTTTTGCAGGCTAAATATAATTTACATGAGACTAGATAATGATCTGAGATGTCATCGCTTTGCTGCAGAATTTCAATGGCATCAACATCTATTCCGTGTTATAATATTAGATCTAGCGTATGATTACGACAATGAGTAGGTCCTGACACGTGTTGTCTAACTCCAATTGAGTTTACAATGTCTTTAAATGCCAAACACAATGTATCTTTTTCATTATTTATGTGTATATTAAAATTACCAACAATTAGTACTTTATCTGCAGCCAATACTAATTCTGATAGAAAGTCAGCAAATTCTTTGATACAATCTTTATGGTAATAACTGCTGAAAAAATAGCCTGTGTACTGAGCACGTACTAGAGGAAGATAATTGGATAAACATGGCTTTGACGACGTAAAACAAAACAAAAAATTAAAAAATTAAAACACTAAAAATAATAAAAAATACTTTACTAATGCAAAAATAGGAAAAAAAATAGAAACTTGTGATGAGGAAATCTTTGTACTTACAGAAAATGTTCAGGAATGAAGCATGGCAGACGGGAACTTTGGTTTTATCTTCTTTCAAAACGGCATACTTGATCGATACATCTCTGTGTCTTCTCTTCTCTTCAGCGTCCACTTGTTGTCTCCTCCGTTTACATGGCATAGCATCCATATGAGACAGAAGAATGGCATCTTGTTTGACTTTGTCGTTGGTGAAATAGAGCTGTTGTTTGATGTATAATAAATCAGATTCCTTCAAAGTTACAGCACTGCACCAAGAACTGTTATGAGTGCATGCCACACTTGCGACCAAGCCATTTCCACTGTACCGATTTTCTTTTGCCTTGTAACGGGACGAGTTTTGAGGTAAACGACGTTTTCTTCTGCCATTTGATGTTAGTAGGACAGGCTCATCCATTTCGTCGTACTCCATCTTAAAAATGTAAAAAAAAATCTGAATCCAAAACCAAAACAATCTCCTCAGCCGTCTCAAAAAATCCGTCTCCTCAGCGCGCCGCTCTATTGAAACAGCCTGTACAGATTCGCGCCTTCTGATTGGTTCTCGGGATGTAGCGGATTTTGCTTCCAAAGGGAAGTGGCGTTTAGAGGCTTTTGCCGACAAACTGATATTTCTGAATGGGCTGAGGCTGAGATTTAGAGGATTTGAAGCAAATATATTTGTTGAACGTGTACTATGTTCAGATAGCTTTCACTCAATGTCATTATCTCATTTTTTACGGAGGTGGCGTTTAGAGGCTTTTGCATCTGAACTCTTCAAATGTTCTTCCTTAAAATACAGGGTGCATAAATCAGGACACCCCTATGTTAAACTCCCATAGAGTCAGGCAGATTTTTATTTTTAAAGGCCAGTTATTTCATGGATCCAGGATAATATGCATCCTGACAAAGTTCCCTTGGCCTTTGGAATTAAAATAGACCCACATCATCACACACCCTTCACCATACCTAGAGATTGGCATGGGGTACTTTCCATAAGATCATCTTTCAATGCAAATCAAACCAGCTATTAGGCTAACTGAAATACAACCATGCCAATCTCTAGGTATGGTGAAGGGTATGTGATGATGTGGGTCTATTTTAATTCCAAAGGCCAAGGGAACTTTATCAGGATGCATATTATCCTGGATCCATGAAATAACTGGCCTTTAAAAATAAAAATCTGCCTGACTCTATGGGAATTTAACATAGGGGTGTCCTGACTTATGCACCCTGTATTTGGAGTGAAAGTGAGAAAATATCTCATACTAAGTAGAGTTCAACAACATTCATTCATTGTAAATAAAAAATATCTTACTGACGCAATTATTTCAAAAATAAAATCATTTTACCTTTTCACTATGGTGAAGAATTGGATTAAAGTTGACAGTCTCTGAGCTAAATGCGTGTGTGTGTGTGTGTGTGTGTGTGTGTGTGTGTGTGTGTGTGTGACACCCGATATCCTGGCATTCCTGAGCACACTATATAAATGGGGATAGTGAGAAAAAGCATTGATCTTTAAAAGTATATGAAAGTATGGTTATAAAATGTACATTTAGTCATTCACAAATATCTTACACTAAAGTGAAACACATTCTGTTCTTTAAAAAGTATATAAATGATTATAAAAAATCTTTTAAAAACAAAAATAAAAACCATCTTATATTTTAGACTGTTGAAGAAGAAGCTATACAGTTATGAACGGATGATCAGAAATAAAATCATCACTTACTTTTTTCACTTTGGTGGAAAAAATAAAAATCAGCTTACCATTTCAGAGTACTGAAGAAATGGATTAAAGTTGACACTCTCAGCCCTAAGTGTGTGTGCTTGCGACACCGGGAGATGTATCCATGGACCGTCTTTATCACCTGTTGTTTTCACGATTCATACTAATTTACGGTCGCGAGCATATCCTGAAAAACAACAACTCTGTAGCAAGCCTCAAAGGAGCCGGTACCGCTGTACGTCGCAGGCTGGGTAAATAACAGTGCCACTTCACCCTACCGATACGCTTTTCAATTAAAAACATCGTATCTCAAGAGAGGAGTGTCTCTTTTTGTGACAGTTTTGACCTTCTATCCGTGAAATACGACGACAAATGCTGCATCGATCTCTGAGAACGACCTCTCTGTGAACTCAGCTGTACCATTCATAGAACACGCACGCTATCTAGCGGACACACATAGTTATAGCTTTTCCCATACATTTTCATTGCATCTCAGAATGTATATATATAGGTGACGACTCGAACCCTGGCAAACCATATCTTGTCCAAACTTCAAGACTGCACAGCTCAACTCATCAACATGCAAAACAGTGAGTATTTTCTCTTTATAATTCTTTTATGCTATGGTGTTTTTCACATAGGGTGTAAAACAATAGATATGATTTTTAAATATGGAGATTATATTCATAAAGTATTCTTTTTAAAAATATTTGGGTACAGATATTAAGTATCATAAAGTATGATTTTTAAAAATATCAGTCTGCATATCCATGCATATGTGCATTAGACTATGGTGTTTTACATACTGTGTTTTTTTTAAATCACATCAGTCTGTATTTCCATGCTCATGTGCATTATGCTACGGTGTTTTAAAGATTGTTTTTCACATAGGGTGTAAAACAATAGATATGATTTTTTAAATATGTAACATTGTATTCATTTATCATAAAAGTTTGAATTTTAAAAATATGGAACATTGGTGTTTTTTAAAAATCACAGCAGTCTGTATTTCCATGCTCATGTGCATTATGCTACGGTGTTTTAAAGATTGTTTTTCACATAGGGTGTAAAACAATAGATATGATTTTTTAAATATGTAACATTGTATTCATTTATCATAAAAGTTTGAATTTTAAAAATATGGAACATTGGTGTTTTTTTAAAAATCACAGCAGTCTGCATACCCATGCTTATGGGCATTATGCTACGGTGATTTAAATATTGCTTTCACATAGGGTGTTTTCACATAGGGTGAAAAAGAGTAGATATGATTTTTAATATGCTACATTATATTCATTTATCATAAAGTTTGATTTAAAAATATGGACCATTGGTGTTTTTAAACCATATCAGTCTGCATATCCATGCCTATGTGCATTAATATGGAGCAAAACTGCTTATGTGAGAAAAAAGGCTTTTATTATGAAAATCATGGATCAGCCGTCGGCTTACCGCTGCATACTTCACTCTTCTACAAATGCTTTTTGTGTGTTATAATGCGGCGCTATCTCAACATCTTTTAATGTGAAAACACGGTGGTATATATATATATATATATATATAGCGTTATAATTTAGTTAAACGATCTTGTGCTAACCATGTGGCATGGTGTTAGAACATGTGTTGGTTAGCATCTCGTGCTACGCTGCTAACGGGTCTCACGCATTGTTATGGGCGCTATATCATTCTGCTTTTGTCTGTATATGTTTCAGAAAATCATTGCTGATGCTTCTGACGGTATACTGGTAGATATTTTACCATAAAATCATCGTTTTAAACACTTTCTGAAGCGTCACATTCAGGTATGGAATGGATATGGTTGCCCCTTGTGGTCGGAGTATAAATGACATCCAGTTCACAGACAAATAGTGCCCCTAATGCCCGGAGTTCAAACAACATCCAGTTTACAGACAAATAGTGCCCCTAATGCCCGGAGTTCAAACAACATCCAGTTCACAGGCAAATAGCATCCCCTAGTGTCCTGAAATGATATACCATGTCACTCCTTACTGTGATAGGTCATCCTATGGTTGGAGATGGTTTTGTTTTGAGTAAATTGTTTTAATCTACCTATGTAAATGTTGATGTGATGTACTTAAATTTTCCAAGTTTTATGATTCATAAATGTTATTCATTTTAAAATTATAGGGGTGTGTGTGTGTGTGTGTGTGTGTGTGTGTGTGTGTGTGTGTGTGTGTGTGTGTGTGCGCGTCATCAACCATATAAAACGGTCCACCAGACGGCTTCGAACCATAATATGTTTTTCCCCCTCAGATTCAAACGTCGAGCGGAACGCTTTTGATGCCATTAATTTATGTGAGAACTTCTTTTCTATTCTTTATAAATTAAATGTACCTTTTTTTTATGCATCTTTATTTATTAATTTTAATTTATTTTAAGTTTCACTTATTTTTTAATTCGCAGCGGTTACTCATGGGTTTGATGCAGACAGCGCTGCCGATGGTAAGAACTAGATCCACCTTCGACGTAATGTTTTATGTTTACGGTAATCTAACGTTTTATTTATTTTATAGATTTCATTCATTTCGTCACTCAGCCCGGCTTCCCAGTGGTCGACCTTACTCAAGACGAGAATGAACAACACACCGTCGTCGTAACAGATAGGCGAGACGTAGTCGGGGGTCAAATAGTTCCTACCCCCACAGCTTTAGACCAACCAAAGAAAAAGACTAGAAAAACGAATTATTCTGTACCCCCAAACAGTCCTGAGCTGTTTTATGGTGAGGCTATCTACATGTATTAACATTTAAACCCAAATTTGTCATACCATTATGATTGATTGTTATATTTCCACACAGCAGGTTCGGATAGAAGCCATGATGATGATGGTGACAACGTGACTGGCTGGGGTGTAACTCAACTCGACGCAACTCGAGCGTGGCGAATCGTCGACCTTGAACGCCGGTCAGACGCCGTTTCATTTTCACCAATAGTCGGAAGAAGAAGAGATCGATGTTGAAGAAGTGGCGCTGAGCCCTCAACCGGTCGATGAACCATCCAACGATAACCCTCTGATTCGCGAGCTCATTAATTCAATAGATGCATTTCGCAGTGAGTTTCGTGAGGCGTATGCGAATATAAACAGGAAATTTGATGCAATTTCTGCAAGGGCGGACGAAAACCGTAGCAGAATAGACGCATTGCGCTGTGAGCTACGATCATTTCAGCTAGAGATACATAGCCGATTCGATGTCCAAGATAGTTTTTTTCAGAATGTGAGCGATGAAATATTTCACCGCATCCATATTATCCAATTAATCATGGATGAGGATTCTGATAGAAATGAGCATATGTTAACGCAATACCAAAGTGAAATGCTGCTCAGGCTTCGTCTTATCCACACCCTCATAGATGAGATGTCAGAGTACATTTAAGGCGAGACACGGCAGGCAAAAACATCGTTTTTTTTTTCACTGGTCAATTTTGAGATTTTGGGATATTTGTCTTCAATATCATGTCTTCTTTCAGACTTGTGGTGAAAAAAAGTCTGAAATACACATTTAGGTCTTTATTTTACTACACTTTGTCTGTTTGCGTCTGTAGATTTCTCATAAATTCATCAAAAGTTGTCGTTATAAATCATCCCTCTGCTCCGCGATCGCGATCTGCACCCTGTCATCACACACACCGTTAGAAAGCTCTCTCTCTCCTGAACAAGACTGCCGGATCCAAATATGGTCATTTCCTTTTTATCAGCAACCAATCGCGAAAGTAATAGGGGGGATTTTACTCTAAATGCGCAATCTCATTGGCTGATGCTAAATCTTTAAAGCACGTTTTCTCAAAATGTCTTTTCTCTCATACTCCAAGTCCGAAATCTCCAGTTCAGTAGCATCTATATACACCAAACTTTCCAGTCTTGTACCTAGTTATATTATGAAGACATTTACAGAGGGATTTGTAAATATATTATTCCTAGCCTGATTTATATAACATTTTATTCCCAAAAACATGGCGAAAATCATTTTTTTAAGGCTATTGGCAGTATATTCTGATTTACAGGATAACAAAAGTAGATATCCATAAATCCCTCTGTAATTTTTTCCCCATCAAATATGTGAACACAATGAAAAAATAATTTTGAACCTGGCTTTGTCCAATACTCAGATTTCGTTTTTTAAAATATATGCAAAATAGCGCATATTTAATTAGATAATGCCTCATTTGCATATTTAAACATTAAATTACAGAAAACTTGTAATACATTTTTTTCTCATCTTAATGTAGGTAATCAACTGGCAAAGTTTCATGGTATTATCTGATAGTTAAAAAAATTACCCTATTCACCTGTAGTGTCTCGCCTTAATAGTTTACTCACGATCCATTTTGTATTCCGTTAGATCATGTATTGATTGTTATATACACTCTTTGATTTTATACTCTTTGATTTTATATTCATTTTATATACTCTTATTATATTGCATGTATACGCTATGCTATTTTATGTATGCTTTGATATGCTCTATGATTTTGTAGTATCTCATGTTTTATACTCTGTGATTGTTTTATACTCAGTGATGTTAGTCTGAATTTCAAAAATGGATGGATCAAAATACTTCTTTAAGGACGCTCGTCAATCAGACCAATCTGACACAGATCTGTCTCCGGATGAGCTTGAAACGATAAGTATGCTTCCAGATTCTTTAGAACAGTATCTTAATGTAGAATCGTCACAGCCATCTGGTGATTTGGATCTTTTTGAATTAGCCGTAAATCCAAATATGAATCTTTATGACCCACCCGTACAACACGGTGCAGGGTTAAATACCCCGCCCACTACCACCGAACCAACCCCAGATCCTGACGGCGATAGTGTAGAACATCCTACCGACAATGATAATACTTTGCGCGAAGGTGATCCTCCAACACACGATCGGTTAAGCCCCCTCGACATTGACGCGTTGATTCGCCAGGGTGGGTTCGTTAACGGATATCACGTTTTACCACGACCTCGTTTCAATAGCGTATAGTTGAGAAGGACCACGAATCTGAGAGTAATCAACTCTGCAGATCTGGCCGATTATCATCGTCACTTACACGACACGCTGAGCGGAATTGTTACTTTCGTTAGAGATTTTGGCGGGGGCGCACCCATGATCAATTTGACCGTGTCAGCCTCCAGTCTACAAATACCCATCAGCGCTGTTTTAACCGATGGAAATAATTATGACCCAAATTTGCTTTGCGACCAAATTGAAAATGTTTTACAGAGCAACGATCAGTTATTATCGGACCAGGCCGATGAGATAGAAGCTACCATTGTTATGAACACCCGCGGCGGGGATCAACGTCGTAAACTTATGGATCTGGCCATTGATGAGGTGATCAAAAGAAAAAAGACGAGTTTCTTTTGCCCCACAAGTATTTCGAATAATTTGTGTTTCTCCATCTTTCTCGCGCGTTTTCTTAACCCTCAACACCCCGAGACCGAGTTAGAAAAACTGGCTACCACCATCCAAAACAGTGTAGGCTTCTCAATCCAAGATCCAATTGATCTTAGCGACATAGCCTCGTTTGAACGAGCTCTAGGCATTAAAATTGTTGTATTTCACAGATCTAACGCCGCTGTCTTAGAAACGTACAAAACTTGTGATGAACCCCATCCGAAAACGGTTTTCCTCTATCACCATAACGATCATTACTACATGTGCAACATATGCTTCGACTCAGAATGTTACACCTACCCTAAAAGAACCATACATTGTCCCGATTGCTTGCGCTACTGTAATTCGAGCTATTGCTTCGAAATGCATAAAAAACTCCTCCTCCTGGTCAGGAAAACCCCGCCTGTGATCTTATAAAATACTGCAAACTATGCCGCAGACGTTACCAGGTTAAACCGGGAAACAAGAAAACCCAACATGTATGCGCGCCGGACAAATGCGTACATTGTCGTGAAATTCTGGTGGACGAGGGAGAACACCAATGTTTCATACAGCCCCTAGCGCCTAAGGAATTTTGCGAAAAATACATTTTCTACGATTTTGAAAATGGTAGGCACGTGGCTAATTTTGTTTGTGCAATCACGTTCCAAGGGGAGAAATTTGTAGCTCGCGGTACAGGCTG
Source organism: Gila orcuttii (assembly GCA_026230005.1). Taxonomy (NCBI): domain Eukaryota; kingdom Metazoa; phylum Chordata; class Actinopteri; order Cypriniformes; family Leuciscidae; genus Gila; species Gila orcuttii. The sequence continues at coordinate 46,514,001 of JAPDVR010000004.1, read as the reverse complement.
TATAGCTAAGCTAATCAAGCACTTCAGACAGCCTCGATATGAAGGCTACTGCTTCATAGCTCATTACGCCTCCAGATTTGACCCCTTTCTCATTCTGGAGTATTTCTGCAGGGTCGGGGTAGCGATCGAGGTTATCATGCAGGGATGTAAATTAATTTGCATGTATGATGAAACGTTTGCGCAGCGATACCTCGACAGTTATTAATTTTTTCCGCTAGCGCTATCCAAAATGCCCGCTGCGTTAGACTAAATAACGACTGAAAAAGGCTACTTCCCCCATCTTTTTAACAGAGTGGAAAATGCGAAGTATTTCGGCCCGTACCCCGACAAAAAGTTTTACAACTACGATAACATGTCGGATAAAGACCAACAAAAGTTCGATGTCTGGTACAGCACGGTTGAGGGTAAGTTCTTTGACTTTAAGAAAGAACTGTACGAGTACGCCGTTAACGACGTTGTGTTATTACGCGAAGGTTGTATGAAATATCGCCAGTCGTTCATCGAATGCACCAAACTTGACCCTTTCAGTTTTACGACGATCGCTAGTTGCGCGATGGGGATCTTCAAAACACATTTCCTTGAGAAAAATACGCTGGCTCTCACGCATAACAAAGCGTACATCCGACAGAGCAAATGCTATACATCTGGCTCAATAGAATGGCTGGAGTATGTCAAAATGACTCGAAACGTCGACCTACACCATGCCTTAAACCACAGCGAAGTATCCTTCGGTAAGTACTTTTTAGATGGTTACTACGCACGGGGCGGGGTGAGGTTCGGCTTAGAGTACAATGGTTGTGTCCACCATGGACACTGCTGTCGCTTTGAACCCCATCAGACACACCCCTTGTCGGGAGTACCTTACGGGGTTCTCAGGAGACAGTTTGACGATAAGGTCGAAATTCTGCAGAACGCGTACGGTTTGCAAATTGAGGTTCTGTGGGAATGCGAATGGAACAAAATGAAAAAGACCGAACCCTCCGTGATAGAATTTATGGCCAATTATTCGGCCCCCGAGAGATTGAAACCGCGAGAGGCGCTGTTTGGAGGTCGCACTAACGCTTTTAAACTCTATCACAAGGTGACCGAAGATGAGAAAATAAGGTATCTCGATTTCACCAGCCTATACCCCTTTTGCCAGGCCAGGAAAAGCTATCCGATCGATCATCCACAAATTATTTTCAAAGATTTTGAACCGATTGAAAATTATTTCGGCCTTATCAAAGCGACCGTGTACCCTCCCTGCAAATTACTGCACCCGGTTCTCCCTTACAGATGCGAAGGAAAACTCATGTACCCGTTATGTAGAACTTGCGCTCACAAGCGAAACCAGATCACTAGTTGTACCAACACAAATCAGGAAAGATCGCTGTCGGGCTGTTGGGTCAGCATCGAGCTTTTAAAAGCCGTCGAGAAGGGTTATGTGGTAGCCAAGATAGACGAGGTTTGGCATTTTCCTTAGCGGTCAGACACGTTGTTTGGTGATTATGTCAAAACGTTTCTGCATTTGAAACAACAAGCATCAGGGTACCCGTCGAATGTGGTCACGGACGCTGAGAAAGAGATTTACATCCGTAAGGATTTTGAAAAAGAGGGGGTTCAACTCGACCCCGAAAAGATCAAGTACAACGCCGCCCAGAGGGCAATCACGAAATTGATTCTCAATTCGCTTTGGGGGCGGTTCTCGTTAAGACAGAGCCTGCCTCAAACGACCCTGGTGAACGACCCCGAAGATTTCACCAGAATCGTTTTTGTCAATACCGACGCACTGTCCTATTTCACATTCGTCTCGGACGATGTAGCTCTCGTTCAGCATAAACCTGATAAAGACGATGTTTGTAAGGCGCGCGACGTTAACGTGTTTCTAGGAGCGTTTACAACGGCTCACGCCCGACTGGAATTGTACGAATTGATGGACAGACTCGGCGACCGGCTTCTTTACTCAGATACGGACTCCGTCGTCTTTGTGTCTAGGGAGGGAGACTGGGAACCGCCTCTAGGGGATCATTTGGGGGAGCTGACGAGCGAGCTAGACGATGGTGACTTCATAACGAGTTTTTGCGCGAGTGGGCCTAAATCTTACGGGTACAAGACGGCCGAAGGTAAGACATGCATGAAAGCTAAGGGTATAACGTTGAATGCAAAAAACTCCCGAGCCATCTGTCTGGAATCCTTGATTGGCCTGGTTGACAGCTATGTGACGTCACACGATAGCGCCAAACACATCCTGGCTCACACCGAAAATATTGTGAGGAATAAAAAGACTCTCACATTGCACAACAAATCAGTCGTTAAAAGGTTCAAGGTGGTGTATAATAAACGCAGACTTCTACCCGATTTCACCACCCTTCCTTATGGCTACTGATCAGATAATGCACAGAGGGTCGCAGGGTGTTTCCGATTTTGATTTCAGACTCCAACATCCATTTAGTTGTGTTATAAGTGGCCCGTCCAATTCTGGAAAGTCTTATTTTGTAAAACTTTTGTTGGAAAAGGGTTTGACTATAATCTCCAAGAAAATTGAAAACATTGTATGGTGGTATGATTGCTGGCAGCCTTTGTACGACGATGTACTGAAATTGTACGACATTAAAATTTGTGCATGGAATACCCGAGAGTCTGAATGATGATGATTTACTCCCTGTTCATAAAACAAATCTTCTCATCGTGGATGATTTGATGCAGCAAGCTAGTGCCAACCTGGAACTCCAGCGCGTATTTACGCAATATTGTCACCATCGGAACCTCAGTGCCATCTATATAGTGCAAAATTTATTTGCACAGGGTAAGTCCAGTCGAACCATCAGCTTAAACGCCAATTATATGATTTTGTTTAAAAACCCCAGGGACGTCAATCAGGTAGCGATGCTAGGACGACAAATTTACCCGGGAAACACAAAATACTTTATGGAATGTTATCACGACGCGGTCAACCGATCTTTCGGATACCTATTGATAGACTATAAAGCGAAAACTCCAGAGCAGTACCGTCTCAGAACAGGATTGCTGTCTGACCGTCAAGTGGTTTATATCCCGAAAAAAAGAAGAATCTGATAAATCGTCATGTCCGCCAGACTTGCTACATAAACCTGCTACATAAAGCGTCTCCTAAACACCGACGCGTTATTTTACAATCGGTGTCCGACGAATTCATTTTATCGCTGAGCGAATTGGCGCTAAACATCCTCTACGGCACGATCCCGGTCAATCGCCAGCAGTACCAAAAACTGAAAAAGAGAAAAGCGGAAATCAAATTTGTGGCCGATAAAAAAATTGGCATAGAGGCCAAGAAACGAGTCATCAACCAAAAGGGTGGCTTCCTTTTACCTTTATTAAGCGTCGCCGTCCCGTTCCTGACGAGCTTGATAGCCAATCGATAGGATGGAGTATGCTGAGAAGATGTATTTAGTTCCGCAGCATCAGCTGGATAAGATGAAAGCTGAAAATGTGCGCGAGAACATTCAACAGACTGTGGAAAACGATTTGGACGGTGCCATAAGAAATATTTTACATCGCACCGATTTGAATCCGTACGAAAAAGCCAAACTTTACACCAATATCCTAAGCAGGTTTTGACCATCGTTAGACAAGGGGATCGTGAGAGCGGGGTTTTAACCCTCTCGTTACCCCATAGGGATGTCGATCGTAAAGATGCGCAAACGCCTGCCGCTGCCCCCACTGCTAATGTTGAAGACGGCGTTGCTGAGGGGGCTGTGGTGGACGAAGTGCTGAAAAATGTCCCTTCGAGAAGCGTGAAAAACAGTAGATACATATTAGACAAGATGTCTAAAGCTAAAGGACTAAGCGGCTGGAACGAATCGGGGGAGTTTGTGTTCAAGGGTAAAGTCGTACCAGGTCCACACATGGTTGATTTGTTAAAAAATGTGACGGCCCCCCAAAAGGTTCAGGATGACCGGAGACCTCTAGGATGGTCGGAGTTTCTACAGGCTTTTGGCGAGTTAAACATCCCTTTTTCTACCGTACCGAGTCAACAGGTCAGGAGCGTGATTAAATCTCTAAAGAGTATCCCCGACACCCCCTCCACCACACCTGATGTTAGACCTTATAAAAAGGCACGAAAATATTCACGCTACAGGACTCCAAAAGACTCTGTGTTTAAAATATCGACCGGTGATCCGAGGCAATGATTGGAATTTTAACGAATGTATCTTACGATTAAATAAAGACGATAAAAATATAAATGGTTTTAAGATTTTTTTATTTATAGATCAAACACGTTTGCACAGGATGACATTTTATCATTACACACATGCGGTCTTAATCTCTTCACAAACAGGGATACCATTTTATCATTTTTAATATAATCGTCGGTGTATAGTTTCATCACACGGGCGTAGTCACAACCTTTAGCTAAATGATATAGAAAAAACAAACAGTGCTCCCCGCAGGTATTGGATGAATAATCCTGGACTTGTCTGTCGGAATATAATACTTGGGAGTGGTTGGTCGCTAGAAAGTGATCGATGCTGGTTGGGAAGCGGGGGCTGTTGGGTGGATTGCCAAAGCTGTCGAAGAAACAAGCGGGCCCCTCTTCGGGTAAATAAACGGCGATCCAATGTTCACTGAGTAGCCGAGCAGGGTCGGTGTTAATGATCCCCATCGCCGGTAAGGTCCTCACAGGTTTTTTGGGTAGTTGATCGCTCGGTAGAACCCCAAGAAAATGTGTTCTGCACGTCATTTTATCCACGATAGCTGTGAATTGAAGCGTGTTCATCTTTCAATAGTAATCGATCAGCACCTGTCTGCGGTTAGACACTTCAATGAGAGAATCAAAAACGGCGTAAATGATTAAGTTAACGGTATTCGGCAGCGGTTGTCTGAAACGTGCTTCGACGGTGAATGCGTCGTTGTCAACCATGGCGATGATGATAGACTTTGGCAATGTTCCTAAAAACAGATTTTCTTGATTCAGAACACGAGACCCGGTAGGGATTGAGAACGTTTTTAGACAAGCCCTGTCAACGGCATACTTGGCCGTTGTTGACAGTAACGCCTGTGTGTGAGACAGTCTCACCGGGGGTGATACAGACAGTTTCTTGACAAATAGGGATGCCGCTGTTATATTTAATTTGTAAGCAATGTCATCGGCCCTCATCAGGCAGAATTCATCTTTTGCTCGAATAAATCGCAACTTAACATTCACCCCATTCAGTAAAAGTTTCTCCTGGAAGAATATATCGGCATGTATGGGGGTAAACAGTTCCACCTCCCTGCTCCGACTGGTATAGGTCGCCCTCTTTGTCAATCCAGCGTTATTGCCAGGGGGGTCATGAACGTCCATCTGACCCGCCGAATCTTTGTGAAACAACGATGTGGAGAACAGAGATTCCAGCGTATCCTTACCGTAGTTGAGCAGACTCTCTATGATACAGCGATAAGGATAGGTGCTCGAGCTTTGAGATATCAGACGATCACCCAGGGTTATGTCGACTTGTGAAAATATAGTAGCTCCCGGGTAGTTAATCAGCCCGACCCTAGCCAGATGCGCGATATCCTCCCCATCAGGATGCGTGATTTTCACCCGTAGATAGAGCATGGTGTTATTGAGATCCACATAATCATCCCCGTTTCCCGCGATAAAAAACTCTATCGGGGCAGAGGCCGAAAGGGCCGATAACGGAGCTACTTCTAAATAGCTGTTTTTCTCGATGATGGTCTGTGTCAGAGGTACCGTAAATAAGTCCAGCTCGGACTTGATGCACTCCCCCGACATACGATGCAGTAACGCCATGTTAGAATATGGTTTTTACCCCTCTCTTGACCGACGCGTTTCACCTAACAGTCTTCTTACGCTTTATACTTACGAGTGAGCACTTGTTTGATACACGTGTTGTTTTCTTCCTTTTCACCCCCGATTGACCACGCCTTCTCACACCGGGAGGTTTGGACGTTCTCTTACGCGCCATGACCATTAGACCGGATCCCCCTTGAGCTTTAGCATCATTGTCGTGCGAACGCATCAATACGTTTGAGAAGACGTCGGATGCTATATTTTTAGCAGCCGATTTTAGGTGAGGCTTTGCGATGCTGAAGCCTCTTTTTAACAGAGGTACGGCCATCCGGAACAGACCTCTAAAAATACCCCCTAAGCCGCTACCGTACATAACCCCTCCCCCGGCATAACCGGGTAAAGCTCCGCCGGCTTGGTTTTGGTAGTAGGCGACATAGTCCGGACTCTCTCTAGGTCTATAATGATAATTCATTTTTTGGTTTAAAGTGCAGTTTTACGATGACTTTCCCGTAAGTGAAGGGTACTGGCTTGTTTTGATCGTCCTTAACCTCTATGGTGATGTCGGTGATGTGATCCTTGGCGATCGATGCGTAATGCGGCTTGTCGTATCTAGCAATGACCGTGTCGTTGGTTTTACCCGATATATGTACGCATCTCAAAAGGGGTACGTGAGAATCGCGACCACTTGATATTGGATAATGTCCGTGTAGACGTAGAATGTGTAGAACCCAGCGTTGATGTCTCATTGATGAGGAGCGTACGTCATAATGGTTTTCATCAAATCTGCTTCTTTATCGTAGCTCGATTGTCCGAGATAGCCCCCCCTCGCTGCTCCTAAAATAATGCCGAGTCTCCTTCGGAAGTAGAGTGAAACGTTGGGTTTTGCCACCAGAAACAATTTGTTTTTTATTTCATCGTGAGTCAATACCCCATGATTTAGGATGAGTTGATTTATAACACGAATGATGCCGCGAATATTTGGGTAGTACCCTCCGGCTAGGTTTAATTGCATCGCTCTGTTTTTCTTACTCGTATCACCATCCGGCTCAATGTTTATGGTGAAATATCCTTCTTTGTCGTTAAAGCTATACCAACTTCTAGGATATTCGATTTCGGCTAGTCCGACTTGCCAGGGTCCTTTCAAGCTTATAGCTTTTGGTAGTCTGGTTGTATAGCTGGATATTCGATTTTGGGGATAAACCCACGACGATGCGTTGCACGGTAGCGTGACGTAGAACCCGTGCTCGTCCATGACGGTCCTCGACTCGTATGATCTCATCCGTTATGGTTGATGCGTTTTAAGGAGATTGTAAGTCCAGCACAGTTTTTTTATCTACATAGCTGTTAAATTTTGAAGGTCATCCTAGCCATTTCACTAAAACAAGCATAGATTTGCCTTGTTTTTTCTGCCCTAAAATCTTTTCCACCTTAAAAGATTTGTTTTTACTCACAATTATTTTTTGCAGCTCTTTTTCATAAAAAAACCCTTCGAGGACTTCGCCGTCATAATCGCTGAGTCTGTAGACCGGGGGTTGGCGCGGAATACATGAGGATACGGTGAAAAACTCTTCCGTGTAGTTCTGCTCGTAACCTTTGGCGAACGGACCTCTCACTTTAGAAATCCTGACGACGTCGCCGACTTTGAACTTTAATACGGGTTTCTCGGTCTTATTCTTCTTTACATCCCCGTACAAGTTTTGAAACACTTGACCCTCATTGACTCTGCTGACGTCCACGGGTCTCATTCTGATACTGCGATGATAACTGGTATTGTACCCCTGAATAATGTCTTGTAAAACATCTATGTATCGTCGCGAATTGGTAGCTGTTAAAAATCTCCACATGCGACTTTTTAACGTTCTATTAAATCGTTCAACGACGCTGGCTTTCAAATCGGTAGCGGTAGCGAAATGATTAATGTCATGCTTTTTCATTAGATTTAGAAAATGTTTGTTAAAAAATTCCTTTCCCTGATCCGTCTGCAATTTCTGCGGGACACGGCCCTCTTCGAGTATAGACCCGAATGCTTTAGTAACCTCAACCCCGCTCTTATTCTTCAACACCTTGGTCCAGGCGTGTTTGCTGAAAACGTCTACGCAGGTCAACAGATATTTATGACCGTCATTATCCTTGGCATAAGCGGTCATGTCGACCAGATCGGCCTGGAATTGACTATCGATTCCGTATACAACCACCCTATTTCGTTTGTATTTTATCGGCGCTGTTTTGTGTAATGTGTAAGCATCCTCCCCAGCCAGCCATTCTGAAACCAGTTTATCGCTTAGACGGACTCCGCTATCTTTTAAGACGGCATCTTTTAATCGTTTTTTACCCCCTAAAGAACCTGGGTTGGACGGTGTATAATAAGCCTTTTTCATGAGCTTGGACATGATGATGATGATGTTTCAGCTGCAGCGAAAGAATGAGAGGTACGGATGATTTGAATCAATCTTTTATTAAAAAAATAATGAGGTTACAGGATACACACGCTAAGTAAAAAATGGTTATAATGACATGTCTGCACACACTAAGTAAAAATGAATATAATACAACTACAATCTAAGTAAAATGAATATAATATGACACACAAAGTAAAATGGTTATAATGACATGCATGATCAAAGTAAAAAATGAATATAATGACATGTATACATGCTCAAATTAAAAGGAATATAATACAACGGTCTAATTACAATTACAATCACAATCTAGCCAGAATAAAAAGTCACGGAACACAAACATGTTTCTGTCTAGGACATAATAGGTAAACAGTTCAATAATTTGGTCGACGTTGTTAATCAATTGACGACGTTCGACCATCTCCTCCTCATCGTCAGTGTCTAACCCCTTTGACTTCTTGACCAAATGGATACATACATCGACTACAAACGTGAACATGCACAACGTATCAAAGACACCGATGTCGGGCTTTGATCCGTACAGCCAATCGAGAACCTGTTTTATCACATTGCATACTGACTCGTCATCATCAAGACATGTGGAGGTCATAGAGTACCATGTATTGTTACGACCCAGACTTCTTACATTTATCATCATTTTCTTGAGATTGGCCTCACGTGTAGTGTCGTCATCATCACGTGGAATTTCAAACGGGGAATCGGGTGCGTCCTCAATAATCTTGTTCATAAGACCGATGATCTGGTCTTTGTAATGATGCGATAAAGCGTGTTATACTACCCGCAACACCCATGTCGGAGGAGGTTTGATCACTGGTCATTGACGATTGAGAGACCTTCCCAGAGATCAACGACGTCGTAGATAATCTCCTTGCAGGGTTTGTCCAGAAGTCTCCCCCTGATTTCTTCTAGCTTGCCAGTGATGAATGGTTCGTCTTTTAATTCACGCAGAATAGCTCCGACTGATGGAATGAAAATTGGGTTTAAACAGCTTGCCTGACAGTTCGTCAAAGTGTGTGTCAAAGAAGTAGGTAGAGGGGTCAAACAGGCACGAATGTTGCAGCTGGCTAGGATGATCGATCGCACACCCCTCACATTCGTCCTTGAGCTTGTCACCGATGAGATGTTGCAGCAGCACCACGACCGCTGACCGCCAACGTCGCTGAAACATCCGTCTGTAGTGTCGAAACATGGTTTAGCAACTGGGTCGTCACGTTCATCAAACGAGTAAGTCGGGTTGTAAGGTTCGTAGTCTGTGCACAAATCAGCACCCCAGTCTTTGTGGAGGTCCGATGGTCCGGCGTCGTTGGTCAGAATATGGTCGATCGCCTTGTCGTCAGGGTCGAGAAAACTGCCGAAAGAGATACCGCAGCTGCACACGTTCTGGACCTCCGTCTTCAGCCATGGTTTATATGTGTTTGCTCGGGTGGGTCTGCTCGCCGGAATTTATGGGGGTGTAGAAGAGGGCGGGACGTTCTAGACTTTCAACCACGGTTTATAAAGACGCTTGGGAGGGTCTGACAGTTGAGCTTTACGATGACTGTAGTGAATGGGCGTGGACGGCCTATCAAACGAACTGCTCCGCGCGCATCTCTCGGGGTGGAACAGCTGCACTTAAATTTTGTTGTATCCGTCATGCATGTCACACCATTTTAACATTTTGTCGATGGTTGAAAAAACAGTACTCAGCAGAATCAGATCGCACCAATTGAACACAAATTGCATTTCGTACAGATCGTGATGCTCGTTAGGCCGGATGACTCCTGATCGGGTGCTGTTGAGCTTTGTCTTGTCTTTACAGCAGAATATGTAGACGGAATCATTCGGCTTCTTTTTAGTATGGTCATCTACCACACGGTACCGGCTGTTCGGGCTTACCCCGTCCCACTCGGCAGTGTACAAAGGCTCTTCGCCGATGTCGTGCAGATCCTTCCAGACAAACGTGTAAAATAGAGTCCAGTCTTTTTCAGGAAATACAACGCATGCGTCGTCCACAGGCTTAAACTCACCCACACCATCAGCGGTGTAGAGTATAACAATTCGCGAGGGTTTATGAAATTTGTACCCGAATACACGGTTACTACACATCATATATTCAGCTTGAGTCCATTCCGAAGTTTCATGGAGAAAGTTTGTCAAACGGACGTGCCCGATGGGCTTTCTCGGCGCCATAGTCAGACTTTCCATCATCTTGCTGGTCAGCCCCGTCTCTGGGGTTTTAGGGGAGGATGAACCGTCCATGCTCTCGTAGCTCATGTTTCTCTTTCTGGTCGTAAGGTAACACAGGGCCCCCATTTATATAGCATACTCAGGAATGCCAGGATATGTCACACACACACACACACACACACACACACACTTAGCTCAGAGACTGTCAGATGCAAAAGGCCGGTGAGAGAGAATCACTCGGAGGAACTCTTTTCAACTTTTTCAAAAAGATTCTCAACTCTTTTCAACTTAAACCCAATTCTCTGAAACGGTAAGATGATTTTATTTTTGTTTTGAAAAGATTATTCTAATCTATATGCGACATTAGAAAAATTATTTTCTCACTAACCCCGGCACGGCTGGCATGGGGGGAATTTCCCACAGCAAGAAGTTATTTCCCCCCGGGGCTCAATAGGCCAAAATCAATGGGTAAAACTAAATGGCAAAATCCATCATAATACAGATCAAAGACAACTGTCAAACCCAGATCAAAGACAACTGGCAACTTGACGTATAATACAAAGGTCAATAAGGCAAAGACAACTGTCAAAATAAATGATAATACCCCCAGATCAAAGACAACTGTCATACCCAGGATCAAAGACAACTGTCAACTTGATCGATCGATAGGTCAAAGGTTAATCCCTAGATCAAAGGGACCTCCGGAACATCCCTCCGGAAGGTCAAAGGTTAGCCCCGCCCACCTGTCAATCATAGGGTCATAAATCATATTGACAGAAGCTGAATGGTATTACTACTGAACATTTATAATCTTGATACCAATCTAAATATTATTATTTATAATATTAACTAATGTTCTGTCTAATAATGTCTACAAATATAATAATTATCTGTCTAAGCTCTGATAATGTATGGAATATTATATTAACTGACATTAATATTTGTCGACCGTGAGCAATTGAAAATGCTTTTCGGCAAACTGTGCATTTTGCCTTATATACTGTAGTTACTAGACAGACCAATTGATAACTTTCTTCCCATTCAGCCTTGTATTTGGAGAGCCTCATCTTGCATTTTCACTGGCAGGCATTACCTCGACATGTTTTTTAAAAAAAACATGCAGGTTTACGGCACGTGAACTTGAGACTCTTTTTTTTGAGAACTCTTTTTATTTGCCACTAGAATTCTTCCCGCTGCAACGAGTGGCAACCCTACAAGCGAGTCTTGTTAAACTTCAAAGATTTCAATGTCCGAGGACCGCTGGGCACATGCACATCAAACAGACGGAGCGCAGTAGATACACATTTGTCACACTGGAAATAGAAGTTCAAATTGTTTGAAATGCGTTGTAGGATATACCAAGCACATTTGAATAATTCTCTCTCTCTCTCTCTCGGGAGTGGGTTGTTGCGTGAGATTGCACGTGAGAGAGACTGTGCCTCGTTTCGGGCTTTTCTGTTTAATTTAACTTTTTATGTTTTGATATATATATATATATTTTTTTTTTCTCTCTTGCTAGCTAGTAGATTGCATATTGAAATGAGCCAATGGAATTGGTGTGCGTTATTTGCATCACACACTCCACCCCCGTGGCGCAGGTTTAAATACGTAAGTGGATGCACACACTAGTTGCTTTTACGCTGAGGAGCCGTGCGTAACTCGGAGTCAGCGGTGGTCCAGCAATAGTGGTGAAGGGACTACGTCTCTATTCCCTCCTTCAGGGAACGGGGGTTACGTAGTAACCTGGGGGTTATGTAGAAACCTGGGGGTTACATAGTAACCTAGACGTTCCCTATCAGTCGGTCACGTTCGACGTAGTCGACAGATTGGGATCCCAATTTAACCACGTCACTAGTGCTGCCACCTTCCAGCGCTTAGACAGAAGCCTCCTGATCCCCCCGCATTCTTTTGAGGCAGAGATGGGACAGGGCTTAGGCCAGGGAAGTCACTGCTGTTCCACAGGACCACTGGGAAGCATGCCTTATCAATGGAAGGAAGGAACGCTGCGGAAGCCACATCCTGCCTGAAGGGAGGTTACATGTGGAGAATACACATATGGGATGGGCGGATGACCGGGCAGTACAACATATGGAATGTCACTGGGGTGGCTCCAGCCTATGACAGGGGGGAGACTCAACCGGACAGTGACGGAAGACACGGGCTCGCTGCAGGGAGCCGTACCGTGAAAGAATACACATATGGGATCGCCGTAGGGATCACAATATATGGACCCAGCCTAACACAGGTTCCACCAGTGCATACAAGTGGAAGGCCTGGCTTTGGATGTTCCATCACGTCCGTTGCCGAAGGGTATGGAGGAACTCAACAGGGTTTAGCTAATAAAGGGAACAAGAATTGCGCATCCAGTCCATAGGAGGGGAATGGCGCAGCTAGCCACTTCGAAGCGGGCTTACAGTGAAACTGCCTTCATGTAAAGGGAGCCAACGGGACGCAGCGGTTCGACACATAGGCTAGTTCTCTAGCGAACGTGATGGGTGTCGCCCCGCCCCCAACTCTATTTAACATCTGTTCAGCGAGGCATTCTGTGTCAACGCCTAGGAGGGAGCAATTTATTTATTTATTTATTAACCTTTATTTTACCAGGAAAAGAAGTACATTGAGATTAAGAATCTCTTTTACAAGAGTGTCCTGGTCAAGACTCACAGACACAGCTCGTTTGATTTGAACAAATAACATCCATCAATACATACACGTATACACACACAAGCAAATCCAATCAGTTTTAATATCAATACATAACTACTTAAAACATCTACAGCCAGATGTGTGTTCTCCAAATCGTTAAAAATTACTTTAAATGTGTCCAATGAAACCAGCTCCCTCAGTTTCAAAGTACTTTGCAAATTATTCCAGGCAAAGGTAGCAGCAAATTGAAATGCCTTTTTCCCGAATTCAGTACGTACCACTGGAACAGACAGTAATAATAATTCCTGGGACCGTAGGCTATAGCTACACACATACTTTTTACAGATGTATGTACAAAGATATGAAGGAAGTAGACCTAGGAAAGATTTATAAATAAAAACATGCCAGTGTTTTTGTCTTCGGATGGACAACGCAGACCATCCAACCCGAGCATACAACACACAATGATAAGTGAGGGTTTTAAGATTTGTTATAAACCTCAGTGCACCATGATAAACTGTGTCTAAAGCATGTAAACACTGTGAAGATGCATGCATATATATAACATCACCATAGTCCAGTACAGACATAAAAGTGGCTGCAACAAGCCTCTTTTTTGCCTCAAAGGAAAGACAGGATTTGATTCTAAAGTAAAGACCCAATTTCACTTTCAATCTTTTCACCAGTTGCTGAACATGAGGGCCAAAGGAGAGAGCATCATCAATTAAATTCCCAAGATATCTATACTGAGACACAAACTCAATCTCAGAGCCTTGGGACGTAGTAATAGGCAGAAGATTTTGAGGGATTCATTTAGATTTAGAAAACAACATGAATTTTGTTTTATCAACATTTAAAACTAGTTTTAATTCAGCTAAGTTACGCTGAAAAATATTAAATGTAAGCTGTAACTGAGAGAGAGCCAGATTGGGTGTAGGTGCTGAACTATATATAACTGTATCATCAGCGTAATAATGAAAATTTACATTATTAACATTTTGATCAATATTATTCATATAAAGAGTAAATAGGAGTGGTCCTAGGACTGACCCCTGTGACACACCTTTAGTTACATTGAGTGAACCAGAGATAAAAACCAGGTTCTATTTGAAAGATAGTTATTAAACCATCCAATCGTATGTTTAGATAATCCAATACTGACAAGTCGTTGTATCAGTAAAGTATGAATGATCAACAGTATCAAATGCTTTAGAGCAATACTCTCACTTAGGTGGAGCACACCACCCAGGTGAGCACATGCATCTTGGGAAAACTTTCTCACCAAGATGAAGGCAACCACATGTAGTGGGCCAACCTCTGCTTGGAAACAGCCTTCCCTTCTGCTGGTCTCCGTAACAGACAAAAGCTGGTCTGAGGTCCAGGCTTTGCATTCTCAGCACGTATAACCACAATGGAGCGGACGGACAGAGAAAAGCCAGGGCTGGGTCTGCCTCCTCCAGGGCAGCGCTTGCAGGCTCACCACATGGTCCCGTAGGAGAGGTAGGAACCTTGGGCACATATCCAGGCCGGGGTCTTAGATTTCATGAAAGTTAGCCGGCCCGAATTCCAGGCACTATTCGTTGACCGAAAATACGTGCAAGTCCCTACCCTCTAGATAGAGACCAAGCAAGCAGGAGAACGGTTTCTCTAAAAACAGGATTTTTAACTCCCTGCCTGCAGGGCTCAAGGGAAGTCTCTGCAGTGTAGTAGCTCCTGAGATAAGTCCCAAGAGGGTAAAGAGGGGGCACAAGGCGGATTTAGTCTCCTTGCTCCCCTCAGGAAACAGACGATCAAGTCGTGCTTCCCACAGATTTGTATCCACTGCATCATGATGTGCGTCAATACAGAGGCAACAACATTTTGAGGTGGAGGAGCCAGCCCTCACTCCAACCCATTAGCAGGAAAGAAGCACTGAAGTGATCGAAAACCTTCGGGATCTCCTCACGAAGAGAAGACTCAATTCAACTAATAGGTTCTACTTCTAAGGGGGAGTGTGCCTCAATTTGAGAGGGTGCTCTCACAGAAGTGATGGTCTCTATGGTATAAAAATTATTGCGGTAGTAACCAGAACCTCAGCATCCCGTTCTTTTTAGAACCAGACCTGGAACTCTCCAAGGTCTAAACGCATGTGCCATCTTGCCCTATTCCTGAGAATGTACTCAGAGGAGTCAAGAAGAGCTGTCGAGAGGAGAGGTCTGGTTGGGCCAATAAGGGGCAACTAGCAAGACCTGCTCCATTTCCTCCCTGACACAGTTGTATGCAAGGCGGCTCTCACTGGGGAACGCATTTCTGCAGGGGCCTCAAGGCCAGCTCTGGCCAGAGTTTTTTCTGTGTTGAGGAATGTCCACTCAGACAGGATAAAAAACAACTGGTGGAGGGACGAGTCCGGAGGGGCAACAGATGTAACTGTGCAGCCCCGAAGTGGTCCCAAACAGCTGGACCGCCTGGGGACGGAGACTCCAATCTCCCTGGGCCATAGGCTGTCATGAGGCTCGTCAGCGGCACGATTGAGCAGGCCAGAAGTAATAAGTGGAATAAGGCGACCTCAGAAGCTTCTGACTCCGAGGAGGTGGTGACTGGCGAGTTGTGACATGCAAGGGAAGCGTAGCGCAACAGTCGCAATGTTGTCATTTCAGACCAGCACAAATTCGCTGAGTGGTCTCTCAAAGCAAGATGAACTGCAAGCAACTCAAGGCAATGGATGCCAATGCAGTAGGAGGGCCGCCCAGACCTCCGTTACTGCATGCCCTTTGTACGTGGCCCATCAGCCGGTATTGATGGACAATTGTTCTAGGGACTATTGGCCCGGAGAAACAAAAGGTCTGTTACGGACTGAGGGTTTGGCAGCAGGCCAGGGTGCTTTCACACAGAGCGTACTGCTCTACCACGGCCACCTCAGGACTCGGCCATGAAGTCAGTGCTGAAGTGGTCTTCATATGGAGGAAGCCGAGCGGCTGCATCTACCATATGGCCCAGGAGCCTCTGTAGAGTTTCAGTGGGACCCGTTCTCACTTCTATACAGCACTAACCACTATCTCTTTTCACAGGAGTCTTACGAGCAGGATCTCTTAATGTAAATGGTTTGAAAGATAAGGTTTGAAAGATAAGGCAAAGAAACAAAGAAACTTGTTGCAAGAAACGTCCTGGTTGCGTATGCAACCCACCGTTCCCTGAAGAAGGGAACGGAGGACGTAGTCGATGTCAACTGAATGGGGATCACGCTAGGGAGCCCATTCAGTTGACATCGACTACGTCCTCCGTTCCCTTCTTCAGGGAACGGAGGACGTAGTCGATGTCAACTGAATGGGGATCACGCTAGGGAGCCAATCGTCTTCGAGTACTATTGAACGAGCCAATGTAATTTGAGTGTGTGATTTACATCACACACTCTGCCCCCGCGGCGTGGGTATAAATACGGAAGTTGATGCACGCACTAGTTGCTTTTCGCTGAGGAGCCGAGCGCAACTCGGAGTCAGCGGTGGTCCAACGGTAGTGGCAAGGGGACTATGTCCTCCGTTCCCTCCTTCAGGGAACGGTGGATTGCATACGCAACCAGGACGTTCCCTTTCAGTCGATAACGTCAGACGCAGTCGACGTCGACTGAATGGGGATCAACCATTGAAAACGCCACTAAAGCTGCCACCTTCCAGTGCCTAGACAAAAGTCTCCTGATGCCCCCGCAATGTAAGGCGGGGAAGGACAGGGCTTAGGCCAGGGAAGTCACTGCTGTTCCTACAGGACCACTGGGACAGCGTTCCCTGTACAAGGAAGGAAGGGAGGCTGTGGAAGCCACATCCTACCAAAGGGAGATAACGTGGAGAATACACATATGAACTGGGCGGATGACCGGGCAGTCCGACACATGGAATGTCACTGGGGTGGCTCCAGCCTAAGACGGGGGGAGACTCACCGGACAGTGACGGCAGAGCAGACTCTGCCGAGGGAAGACAAGGGCTCACCGTAGGGAGCCGTATCGTGGAAGAATACACATATGGGATCACCGTAGGGATCGCAACATATGGACCCAGTCTAACACAGGTTCCACAAGCTTACGAGTGGTAGGCCTAACACCAGGCATACTGCCACGTCTGATGTCGGAGGGGTGCGAACTCAAAAGGGTTCGGTTAAAGGGAACTCAACTGGAGCAGAATGGCGCACGTATTCAGTCCATAGGAGGGGAATGGCGCAGCAAGCCGACACTACGAACCGGGCTCACGGTGAAACTGGCTTCATGAGAAGGGAGCCCACGGGAAGCAGCGGTTCACTAAGGTGTCGCCCAGCCCTCAACTCTAGAATCTGTCAGCGAAGCACTTTGTTTCAACACCTAGGCGGGAGCACACACTCATTTAAGAGGAGCACACCACATGTGCATCTCGGTCTTCACCAAGATGAAGGCAGTCACTATTCGTGGGCCAACCTCGCCTGGAAACAGCCTTCCCTCTCTGCTGATTTCCTTAACAGATAAGAGCTGGTCTGAGGTCCTAAGGCTTCTTAAAACTAGGTGCACGTAACTCGCAATGAAGTGGACAGACAGAGAAAGCCAGGGCTGGGTCTGCCTCCTCCGGGGCAGTGCTTGCAGGCTCACCACCTAGTCCCATTTAAGGGAGAGGTAGGAACCTTGGGCACATATCCAGGCCGGGGTCTCAGTTCATGAGAGTTAGCCGGCCTGAATTCCAGGCACAACTCGTTGATCGAAAGCGAGCAAGTCCCTACCCTCTAGTAGAGACCACGTGAGCAGGAGAACTGTTTAAAAACAGAATTTTTAACTCACTGCCTGCAGTGGCTCGGGGCGGTCTCTGCAGTGCAGTAGCACCAGAGATAAGGCCCAAGAGGATAAAGAGGGGCGCAAGGCTCCTTGCTCCCTCAGGAACCTGGCGATCAGGACGTCCTTCCCCTGCTTCTGCATCATGATGTGGGTCAAGGAAACAGAGGCAACATAATTTTGAGGGTGGAGGAAAACAGCCTACTACAACCCATCTTGCAGGAAAGAGAGCACGAAATGACCGAATGCTCTCAGGATCTCCTCACGGAGAGAAGACTCACTCAACAAATAGGTTCCACATCTACTTGGCGTAAGCACAACTTCCTCTTTTTAGGGGGTGCTCGCAGAAGTGATGGTAACTACCACATATTCTTGTGGTAGCCACCTGAACCCCCGCGTCCAGCTTTTCAGGACTGGCCTGGAATCTCTTCAGGGGTCTGAATGTGGGTGCCTTTATGCCCCGTCCCAGTAATCTACTCAGGGTAAGTCAGGAGGGCTGTCGAGGGGAGCTAGGTCTGGGTGGGCCAATAAGGGGCAACTATCAATACCTGCTCCCTCCTGACCTAGCACAGTAGGTGCAATCGACATGCGCGCACAAGACAGGAGCACTGCTCAACACTACATGTGAAGATCACTGAGCTTCAGGAGCCTTTCTGCTCAACACCTGAGTGCGATAAATCTCACTGAGCTTCAGAAGCATTTCTGCTCAACATGTGAGTGTGACGAAATCAATGAACTTGAGCAAGCGCCAAGCGACAATCAAACGCATAGCCGCTTTCTTAGAAGGCTCACTGGGAAGGCTCACTACATTTCTGCGGAGCCCAGGGGCCAGCTGAGAGCCAGTGTCTGTCCGAAGGTTGTCCGCTCAGACAGAAATAACACAACTGGCAGAGGGAGGACTCAGAAGAGGCAAACAGATGTAACTGTGCGGCGGCCCCGAAGTGGTCCCTGCCCAGCTGGACTGCCAGGGGATGGAGTCTACACTTTCTCTGGCCATAGCTGTCGTGAGCCTCGATGCCTAGACCAGTACCAGCTCGCGGAGCAGCTGTGGCTCAAAGCGAGGTGAACTGCAACAACTCGAGGCATGAATGCCAATGCAGTCGGAGGTCGCCCAGGCCTCCGTTATAGCATGCCCTTTGCACATGGCCCCTCAGATGGTGTTAGTGGACCTCGTTCTAGGAGCGGTTTGGCCCAGAGAAACGAAAGGTCTGACCACGGGCTGAGGGTTTGGCGGCAGGCCGGGGTGATCTGTTGTCACACAGGGCATGCCGCTCTGCCACGCCCTGTGTGTATAATGTTTCCTGCGATGGAATTGTTATGATTTTTACATCAAAAATTGTCAAACTTTAGATATAAAACACATTTTTCCTACTCTGAATTTAGCCCTCTGATTTAAACGCTCGGTTTTAAGGGGCGTGTCTGCTGTGAGACTTCAGTGTAAACGCCCACTGCTGTGATTGGCATGTGGTAAGTATTACATGTGGAACTCTCGAAAACTTTTAGCATGTTTTTACTATTACAGCTCTCAGGGTTAACTAATCGCGAAAAGTGTTGATTATACCAATATATTTATATCTATGGCATTATATTTAGATGGCATGAAAGGTTGCAGTGAAGAGCATTGAAGCCGATCACAGACATGTTGAGCGCATGAATGCAGTGATTTTGTCATTGCAACTCGATTTCTGCATAACTAACGAATCCTTTTTATCAAGGGCGTAGTTTTAGTTTGAACATTGGGGGGTTTGAAGTGTAAACCGTTTTAGCGGGGTCCCAGGGCATGCTCCTTTGTGAGATATGTTTGTTTATTTATTTAGGCAAATTAGTCTTTTGTGGTATCTTATATAATCCCGACATGCAAAGTGAGTTGATAACATAACTGCAATAAAGTCATAGCCTAGTCAACTTTTACTTGTTTACATAGGATTTTTAATGTAGTTTATATTAAGCATCTGTAACGTATCAGTATGACAGAATTGTCTTGTCTACACAGTCCAATGGGAAGTCAAACTAACTTTACTTAAAATTTTCTTATATTGAAATTGTTTAGGTCCTACTCCTTAACAGTTCACCAGGCTCTTAATGATTTTTGGCTGTCATCTCTTAATATTTGAAGGCTTTTCCTAATGATCATTAGAATAGAACACATTTCACACTCAATAACTCATGAAGGTCCAGACTTTAAAGCTCTTGATTCTAATCTTTGTGTAGAAAGCGAATCGATTCAATTCACGATTCACTGGTTTTCGATTCGATTCAAGAATGATTTTTGCAAATTCAGAACGATTCGATACGATTCACATTAAAATTCGACGAGTGAAAATTCATTCACTGTGACCCTGTCCAAAGACTGTCCTCGCAGAACCCCTCACCCCCCATTTTCAAAAACTCATCGGATCTAGACGAATCTCGTAGGTAATCTATTTTGATCTCAAAAAGGTGAATTTACAACCAGACTGCGGTTATTGCAACAACAACAAAAACTGATCACCCTGTTGAGGTTTATTTTGACATAACCAACTGGCTGGCTTTGCTTTATCCTTTTCTGAATATGCAAATATTCAACACATAAAGATTGTTCTGACCGTGCTGCTCTAAACTCTCTCTGCGTTTGGGTCTTTCTCTCCTAAACGACATGACCGACTCTGTTTCAATTGCTTCATCCAGAGTGTCCACACTGCTGGCCACATTAGGGCTGAGAGAAAAAAATAGAAAAACAAAGGATGAGGGATTAGACAAGTAATGCTTCAATTGATCTGAAGGCACCTAATAATAACCCACATCCAAAACATCAAAACTCCTCTAAAATACTCCTTAATTATATGGTGTACTTCATATATATACTGGTTCAGCATATTATGTTAGCAATGACCTAACAATCCCTTTTTGTGACACCTTAACCCTGGTATATTTTCTACATATACAAACAAGCTAAAACTGAACACCCTTTAAGCTTTTTTAAAAGTTACATAATATCCCAAACAGGTGTTCTAAATGAGGCCTGTAATGTTTCTCTGCTCTGAAAGAGAAAATGTTGTGAAAGTAAAAATCAATAAATAAATAAATAAAATAAAATAACCGCCAAACAAACCAGTGACCAGCAACTTCCAGCATAAGTAATTTAGTTATTTATTATTTTTGCTTATGGTATCTGAGGTTTTTACGTGCGTCAGTTTGTGCCTTACTGGAATGAAGGAGGTCTTGAGTCACCAATGCCACCTGGACGCTCTGTGGGTGGAGGGGGAAGGGGGGGTGGAGGAGGGAATGGTTCCGTTTGCAGTCCTGCAACAGGAGCTGGAGGTGCTGCAACTTCCCCTGCAGCACTTTCTGAGGAAACCAGCTAAAGAAACCAAAAATTGAAAAAGCAGATGCTCAACCAACTTTAGAGGAGGCTCCAAAAAAAGGTGTAAAACCAGCTAAAGAAAAAGGTAAAACATGAGGAAGATAGATGTGATGGAATGAGACACAGAAGAGAGCATATGAGAAAAAGAAAATTAAGAACAGAAACATTAGACATGGGCATCCACCCCTCACCTTATTCAAAGCGTGTCAACATCACAAAGAGTACAATGAAGGTGTGACACCTCCTGTGACGGGTTTACACTATACTGTAGATTACATCATGTGACATTTCATACACAGGCTTAAAAAAATATATTATTATGTTAAGGTCACTACTATGGTAGAAAGACTGTTATTCTTGTTGAGTAGCCTTCATATTGTGTGTAAACCAGGGTTCAAAATGTACCTTTACCATACCACATTCATGAAAGCTCGATCAGCTCGATCGAGCTGTCTAAATCATTTGTAAAAATGTCTCTGGTTACTTGACTGTAACCTTATTACCTGAGAATGCAGTATCGAGATGCTGAGCTGAAGTGCTTTGGGAATACTTCTTTGTATAACCAGCTGTGAATAATGTGTGGAACAGGTCAAAGAAATTGACATTGAACTTGACAGCCTCAGACGGTGACGTCATTGGAATGCGTGCTCGTTAGAGGCTATAATTAGATGTGCCACAGGTGCATCCTCAGGTATCACTTTGTCTGAAAACGGTCCAGGGACATCCTCATTACAGCAATAAAGCGCAGCACCTCATTCCTGCTTTCTCAGGGAACAGGGTCACAGACAAGTAACCCGAGACGTTCCCTTTCAAAAGCTACAATTAGAGATACACCGATTACAATTTTCTAGGCCGATTCCGATTTTCCATTGAGTTTGACTTGCCGATACCGATTTTAGCCGATTCAGATTTAATTTTTTCTAACCACTTTACAGCACACACATTTATTTTCTCTCTTTTCTTTAATAAAACATTTTATATTTTGCATAGAACATTTGAACAGATAATAGCTATAAAATAGAACTATATAAATTACTCCTGGTGTGGGAAATTCACACACATCTAAAAGTGCATTGTTATGGAAGAACCATTTCCTTCTTTTCACATCCAATATCAAACTAAAAAAATGTGTTCATTTCAAAAAGAAAATTCATTTTCTTTTCTGACAAATGTAGCAAATCAGCTCTATGAAATATTAATAATCAAAAATAACTGGTTATAATTGATTATTAATATTTGGATCAGTTAATATAATTAACTTAATGTAGTAAAATTCATTTTTACTTCAACCCACCTGTTTGTCCCGTGGACACTCAGCGTTAATTGTTTATTGTCCTAAGAAATATTCATTTCCGGGGAAGGAAAATGTCTTTCTTACTGTACAGTACTATTAAGAGCATGTAGTCACAATCTAGATCATAAGGTAAACTTCGTATGCAAGCAGAGAATCAGAAACAAATACATATTGTGCACAAGTTTTTACAATAATCCCGTGTTTAACAAAAACACGAAAACATAACTCGCATACAAACAATTACACATTCATTCATGCATTCAAAGGGAGATGGTTAAAGTGACAGAATGAAACCGGAGGCAGGAAATGGAACTATGGAAAAGATCCATTTAACTATGAAAAGAACCATCGATATTATAATTTTCAAAGCACCTTCTTAAAAACATACTTGCATGGCCTTGCAGAGAACATAATTCTTCAAGTTGTTGAAAATTTAAGTTGTTGATGATTCCATGAGTGTCAAATGTTGAAGTTGCAATCGTTTTCTTCTGAGTTGGATTGAAGAAGATATGATGAACTTGGGTGGTTGCGTGGCCGGAGTGCAGCTCGTGGCCTGCCGGCCCTGGGCCTGAGAGGACACGCAGAGCAGATGGTGGGAGTTGAGATGGACTTCTTTTGCGTTGAATGAAGACGTTTTGACCAACTCCTGAGGTTGTCCTTGATTTTGTCGTGCTTGAGAGAGTCCTCTCTCTCCTGAATGAGCACATGGCTGGTTTGGTCAAGGCCAGGGGCCCTGGGGCCTGCTGAGGCCCCGCAGGACAGCACAACACCCTGAACGTTCTGAGAAGCCAAGAGAGGGAGGGCTTGTTGAGGATGCTATTTGAAGCTTGAGAAAGGCCCCACCTCTCAGGGTTGGCTCGGCCAATAAGAAAGGTGGAGTTTCCAAGCGGGAGAATTTGATTTATGGGTCTTTGTTCCAAGAGTGCTAATTTGCATGTGCACACTGGATGAGTGGTAGCTTGATGAAGAACTATGAAAGATTATTGTAATACTAATATGTTGTTGTTATCATGTACACAGTCATTTCTATCTTCTAAGTACCAAGTTATAGAGATCAAACACCGCGTAGGTGGGGTTACATTGACCGTTGGTTCCACCAAAATAATCCACAGCATCAAAACAATAAAAGTTAATAGAATTAAAAGACACTACACAAAACAGTAAATCATTCACACAATTTCCTGGCGGTGCGTGTTCATTTATAGATCCGTTCGTTTATTAATTAATGCAGCAAAGTTTGTTTCAAAGTCTGTTTCTGTCTTCACATTCTTTCACAGCAATAAAACCAACTTATCTGATCGTAGTCATAGTAACCACAGATCCTTCTTGCCCTTGTTGGGGGATGGGACCACAGGTCCCAGAGTGAGTTTTAAATATTATTTGTTACCTAAAACAAATAAGTGTCTGATTTGTCTCAGTCGTTACACAAAGCCTACTCCAGTTCTTGTTAAAACACACCAGACATGTAAATTCTGTGCATTTTGGGCACTTTTTGTGTTATCAAAAGTGTGCTTTCACTTTAACTGAGCGTGAGCAGTGCAGCAAAAATAGACTCTGCGTCGAAACCCCCGCTTCACTGCTGCTTGCTCGACGCTCACGCGCTGCTCCTGCTCCCGGTGTGAATACACTCATTGATTAACATGCACACTGAAAAATATACGCGCTGCGCACGCTTGAGGTGTGAAACGGCCGTAATTCACGAGGTTTCATACATATGCTTTCCGTGTGCACGTGTGATGCTGATGTTGCGCGATGTTAATCATGCAGCACCAGGGTGCATTTGACCGGCATAAAATCGGCATATGTCAGACTGACCGGCCGGTCGCCGGTCATGGCCGATCACGTGAAAATCGGCCAATTCCGGTCACTAGCCGATCAATTGGTGCATCTCTAGCTACAATCAATGCTGCGCTGAAGCGCTTTGGGAACGAGAATACCCCTCACGGTTGTGTAGTGTGTGCTCACAAGCACTTCCTTGATTAGCTCACAGCATTACTTGAAGAGGGAGAGAAGAAAGAGAGAATATTCTGCCCGCACACACACTATGGTTCTAGACACACACACTATGGTTCTGAAGACAAAGAAACCTGAGGATGCACCTGTGGCACATCTAATTATAGCCTCGGATGAGCACACATTTCAATGACGCCACCGTCTGAGGCCGTCAAGTTCAATGACAAGTTCATTGACGTGTTACACACATTATTCAGTTCAAGTCAAGTCACCTTCATTTATATAGCGCTTTTAACAATATGGACTGTTTCAAAGCAGCTTTACATTGATAATAGGAAATTAAAGTAACAGAGATTGTTTTGGCTTTACAGCAGCTCTAGAATAAAGTTATTGTCCAGCTAAAGTAAGTTTTGATCGATTCACTTCCATTGCAAAGATCATTAGTTATTAACTTAGGGGCCGCTTACACGACACCGTTCTAACAGAAAACCCTTAACGTGCTCCGGCCCGCTCATTCGCAGAATTATTTATCGCTTCTGAGTAGCCATGTGAACCGGAACTAATTTGACAATGTTTTATCTGTACAGAGGTAAAGGGAAGGAGAAGGGGGCCTTCACAGGGGAGACACTAGTTGACACCTCAGGACTGCGTTGTCGTCGTGTCCAAGCACAGGTCCTTCATCAGATCTGGATACGGCCTGGATCCGGCGGACTGCAGTAAACCTCGGGATGAACAGAGAAACTAATATTAGTGTAGACGCCATTCTTCTTATGATGTAACGAGTACATCAGGATTTATGGGGAGTGTTCCCGGTTCCAGCTGACCTAATCTATGCAACCTAACATTGAATTATAGAAGCTTATAATGCGTTATAAGAGATGTGTTTTTAGTCTAGATTTGAACTGACAGAGTGTTTCTGCTTCCCGGACAATGTTAGGAAGACTGTTCCAGAGTTTTGGTGCTAAATAGGAAAAGGATCTACGGCCAGCAGTCAATTTTGATATTCTAGGTATTATAATTATTATAGGTACTATGATATTAACTGCCGGAATTTTGAGATCGCAATAGACATGAAGGACTATAATGCCTTAAGAGCTCGCTCAAGTACTGGGGAGCTAAACCATTTAGTGCTTTGTAAGTAATCAGCATTATTTTAAAATTGATACAATGTTTAATAGGGAGCCAATGCAGTGTTGATAGAACCGGGCTAATATGGTCATACTTCCTGGTTCTAGTAAGAACTCAAGCTGCAGCGTTTTGGACCAGCTGTAGTTTATTTATTAAGCGTGCAGAGCAACCACCCATAAGAGCATTACAATAATCTAGCCTTGATGTCATGAACGCATTAACTAATTGTTCCGCATTTGTCATTGAGAGCATATGACGTAATTTAGATATATTTTTAAGATGGAAGTATGTGAATTTACAGATACTAGAAACGTGACTTTCAAATGAAGGATTGGTATCAAGTATTCACAGCTGGTCATATAAGAAGTATTCCCAAAACGCTTCAGCGTAGCATTGAGTGTAGCTTTTGAAAGGGAACCATTCTTATGCAATGTAATGACAGGTGCATTGTGAAAATGTATTGGTCTTGAAATATGTACTTTGTTTCATTATTTCATCAAGTGATTTACACATTGTGACTAGCATAACTTCACTTTGCATTTATGTCATTTTGTGCCGATAGATACAATTTAGAACCCTGGTGTAGACTGTAAACATTTTAAGTGAATATAAAAAAAGAATATAATAGTACAGTAGCAGGTTATGCTTGTAGTGATTTGAATGTGCAAAGAGCCATCTCCTACCCAAGAAACCACTCTTCCATTAAAGCAGGGAAGTTTTGCAGAGTCGTCTGATATCTCTTCCTTCACCACCCTGCAAAAACACACCACAGGGACAGACATACACAGAGTTAACAAACATAGTTAAGTGCCATTTACACAAACTCTAGCTCAAAGAAATACAGACACAGACTCTGATATAAGACAGACCAGAATAACATAGTAATGTCATGCTTACTGCACAGTGCATACTGTATGTTGATCAATATATTTTTTATTATGTAAAAGTAGTGTACAATTTCAAAAACTACATATTATAACATTTGATTATTCTGTATTCATGTCAGTTATGAGTTTACATTGTGTATGAACCATTCAACCGTAAAACAGCTAAAAGCAGTTTAAATAACTAAAAGGAGTTTCTACACATATGTGAAATCACATATGTAGATACCACAGATTCATAGATACAGATACAAGGGTAACTTGTCACAATGTCTCTTTTGTTGTCATGGTAGCTTTTTTCTGTTATGGTACTATACGAGCTGAAGTATCACATACCAAGTTGAATTGCACTCAGCAGTATTATACCTCTATAATAGTGTGGATGTGACGTTAGGAGCAGATCGAGCAGGAACAATTCTATTGTATTAATTTAAACAAAAATAGTATTATTAATATTATTACTATTACAGAGAATACTGGACTATTATTGGAATATTCTTCACTTTCACACTGCATTGCAATTCAGTTTTCACTGTAGGGAGACTTGGTAAAACCTACATTTTGAAGTTTAAAGTTCAAAACTTCAATAATGAATGAGAGCATTACAAACAAAGAAGTATTCCCAAAGCGCTTCAGCGCAGCACTGACACAAAACACACACAGTCTGTGAATGAGAGTGCATCTTATAAAAAATATGTATAATTTAATTTAAGGTCAAACCTTGTGCAAAACAACTGCCACAAACCCTTTGTCCTTTTTAATGTTTTAAATAGGATAATTAATCCTCCTGAACACACTGGTATTATCCCTAGTGCCCTTTTGTGTGACAGATTTTGTAAATTCTTCCCTGATAAAGTGTCCAGTATCCGGGCTTCAACCCATTGTGTTGTGCCTGATCCAAGCATTATACCTTTATGTACAGCTGTCTTTGAAGATTTTATGCCTTTATCTATTTCTGATTTGTCAAAGACGGTTCAATGTTTAAGACATTCGGTCTGCTCATTGGACAGCCTTCCCGCCAAGCTTTTTAAAGATGTTTTTGACACGATTGGGCCTTTTGTTTTAAACTTGATAAATATGTCTCTTTCAGCTGGGTATGTTCCGGCAGCTTTTAAAAAGGCCATTGTACAACCTCTCTTGAAGAAGCACAATTTGGACCCCACTGTTTTGTCTAATTACAGGCCAGTTTCTAAGCTGCCCTTTCTATCCAAAGTTTTAGAAAAAGTGGTATATGCCCAACACCAATTGCACCTCAATTCTAACAATATCAGTGAAAAATTCCAGTCTGGTTTTAAATCCTGTCATATTACGGAAACTGCTCTTTTAAAAGTTTTTAAAGATCTTATTTTAATCGCAGATTCTGGTAGCGCTGCTGTGCTAGTACTTTTAGATTTGACTGCAGCATTTGATACGGTTGACCATAAGGTTCTATTGTCTAGACTCGAGTCCTGTGCAGGCATTTCAGGCACTGCTCTGAAGTGGTTTCAGTCATATCTGTCAGACAGGTCTTTTTCTGTAAACATCGGGCCTTTTTACTCTAAGAAAGCCCCGATTACTAGCGGGGTGCCTCAGGGATAAATTTTGGGCCCAGTCTTATTTTCGCTGTATATGTTGCCCTTGGGATCAATTTTCCAAAAATACAACATCTCTTTTCATTGCTTCGCGGATGACGTCCAAATTTATTTACCTTTGGATACTACTACTAACTCAGTTGAAGCACTGAGAAATTGTTTACATGAAGTAAAAGACTGGATGTCACTGAATTTTTTTAATTTAAACAATAAAAAAACTAGTTATAATTTTTGGGGAGCCCGATATCTCAGGTTTCAAAAGTGCTCTTGGCCCAATATTCTCAAACTGCTGCCCATGTGTAAAAAGTCTTGGTGTTTTAATTGATAGTTCTTTTAAACTTGAAAGACAAATTAGCTCAGTGGTAAAATCAAGCTTCTTTCAACTCAGATTTCTTAGGAAGGTCAAGCCGTACCTGCCACATAGCCAACTGGAAAAAGTTGTGCATGCCTTGATTACAAATCGTTTGGACTATTGTAACTCTTTATACTATGGTCTCGATCAGTGCTCAATCCGCCGATTACAACTAGTCCAAAATGCAGCTGCACGTTTGTTGACGGAAAAAGCGCAGGGACCACATCACCCCTGTATTGTCGTCTCTCCATTGGTTGCCTGTTGCTTCCAGAATCCATTTTAAAATTTTATTGCTCGTTTTTAAATCTCTAAATGGATTGGCACCATCATATTTATCAGATATGCTTATTTTGCACACTCCAGTTAGAACACTAAGGTCTACTGGCCAGTTGTTTTTAGACTGTCCAAGGTCTAGACGAAAAACCAGAGGGGACAGAGCTTTTTCAATAGCAGGTCCTACGCTCTCGGAAATCGCTTCCTCTCAGTATTAGAGCAGCTACCTCTATTGAGTGTTTTAAATCATTGTTAAAAACTCATCTTTTTGCACTGGCGTTCTAATATTAGCTGAGCTGTGACATTTTATTATTTACTGTCTGTTTTTGAAATAGTTTTTATCTCATGTTATTTATTTACCTGTATAGCACTTTGGGGCAGTAGTGACTGCTTGTAAATGTGCTTTATAAATAAACTTTGACTTTGACCTAATTTTCATTTCATAATCATGTTATTCACAACATGTGAACACAGCATTATTTTATCTCTGTTTTTTATATTTATAATTAAATACAGTGATATATTTTATACTGCTCTGTATTTGCACAAAACTTAAATGTTGCTGTTTAATACTGGTGTGTATCTTGAAACAATTGCTTTCGGTTAAGACATCCATTTTAGTCTGGGACTAGGACTATGCCTTGTCTGTGAAACTGGGAATGTGTTTCAAAAACACATCCTGTGCATTATAAATACTACATACTGTGTATTGCACGCCATTCTGAATATTAGCAAAGACTTCAATTTCAAGAAGAAAAATTATTCAAAGAGGATTTCAAATCCTATCACAAAACACACCATATATGTGAATTCAATTTTATATTCTTCAGATCCTCAAATGTTGCACTACACTGAAAGCAAGAGGCAGGAAGTTGAAGCCAGACTTGCATTCCCATAAAGAAACCTTAAACGGTTAAGCTTTTCACATTAAGCCCCTCAGACGTCCCTGACTCTATTCATCTCTGCCCTTTATTAAGTATGGGTTAGCTCCTTGTTTTCTCCATCTCTGGATCTCTACCATGGAAAGAGAGCCCTGAGGCTTGTCCCTGCCTGCATGAGACTTAAAGATAAAGAATAATGAATGTTCTCATGGACACACATCCCCAGGTGTATGACAGAGGTCCTTCAACTTTAAAACAAACAAACACACAACACACACTGTCTGTGAATAAGAACGCATCTTATGAAAGCCACCATCTGGCTTCTGAAGAATTATATATTAACATCCATCACATTTTATATATTAAAAAGGGAGTTAATAAGACGCTATAGATTGACACCCGGCCTGAATTTTCCTTTAAGGATGGCCTTGTGTTCATCCACTAACTGGGCTAACAGTAAACACTGTTCCTCTGTCCAGTCGGGCTTTCTCGTCCTTCTTGGTTTTGATTCCATGTTTGTTACATTAAAACCAACATTCAAACCACCACTTAAATAGACATGCCAGCAATCAGTGTAATTGGAAAGAGTGGAACAATTTTTATCATTCTAAGCCAATCAAATACCTTATAGGAAATTAACAGCATGGTAAATAAAAAAAAATGATTTAAATAGACATATATAATGTGTGTGTGTGTGTGTGTGTGTGTGTGTGTGTGTGTGTGTGTGTGTGTGTGTGTGTGTGTGTGTGAGAACGGTCAAATAGGAAAAATTACGCATGTAATTTCAAAGTGAAGGCTTAGAATAGACCCTATACTTAAAATCACTCTTTTTTTCCTTCTTGGACAACCAACCAATCACAGTCTTCAAAAGATTGTGTCATACATAGCAACGGGGTCAGCCCCGCCTCCTCACTAAGATGAGAGTTTTTGTCTTTTTCTTACTCAGATTTGCTCTCAGATCGGTCCCGAATTGCTCTTAAGCTAAGACTCCTACGTAAAAGGTTTTAAGCTAAATTAAGAGTTTTCTGAGAGGATTCTTAGAATCTTTATGAATATGGGCCCAAATGTATAGATACAACAGGCCTTGACGAGGGAGCACCAGCATGCTGATTTCAATGAGGTGTTTGAAAGAGAAAGTGAGATAGAAACAGAAAAGAGAGAGAGAGAGAGGTGAACGATTACAGACTATGCCACATTTTTTTAATCTTAGGATAACAGCATCAGGGTTTCCCCTACAATGTATTCAGCAGCGGCTCAGCGCCGCTGCAAAATCTTTCCATGATCAGTAGCTAATATCACGACATTCACTTCATTCGCTACATGCGGTGGCTCTGAATCCACTTGTTAACAAGGAGGAAAGAGCCACATATGGAAATATTTTCGATTAGGCTAATGTCACGTTGCCATAAGGGGCCGTTCGCATAGCGCGTTTTTTGCGCGTGCAAATTCATTATTTCAAATGCGGCTGGAGCGCTTGTTTTTCCAAGCGCGCCTCTGTTCATGGTTGCATAGCAACGACAGACGCCACGGGAGAGCAAGCGCTTGTGGAAAGGAGAAAGCGGTACGAACTGCGCTCTCCATGAAGACGAGGAAGTATCACCTACTGCTCATAGTCCTGATAGTTAACGTTAAATCATGTTTAATTTTTCAGATGAGTCTACTAAACTTGTTGGTGTCCTTCAGAAATCATTCTAATATGATAATATGTGAAGCTCTTTTCTTTTCTTTTTTTAAGATTCTTTGATTAATAAAAAGTTAAAAAGAACATGTAATAATATTTCACAATATTAGGCA
Source organism: Gila orcuttii (assembly GCA_026230005.1). Taxonomy (NCBI): domain Eukaryota; kingdom Metazoa; phylum Chordata; class Actinopteri; order Cypriniformes; family Leuciscidae; genus Gila; species Gila orcuttii. The sequence goes on along the minus strand of JAPDVR010000004.1, from coordinate 46,482,782 downwards.
ACTGTTTTTTCTGTATTTTTGATTAAACAAATGCAGGCTAGATGAGCATACGACTTATTGCAAAAACAAAAAATACCCCCACAATATGATTCAATTACCAAAGAGCCTTAGAGATCTTCTATGAAAAGCCCAGAAAAATTAAGTGCTCACAGATTAGGTGTGGCCTTTCCCATTAAGATGAATTTTCAATAAATTGTAAATAATCTTTTTCTGGGTTGTGCCGTTTCATTTTTCCCCTAAACAATTTCTACAAAGCTGAAAATGAACACAAAAGAAAAAATGAACACAAAAGAAAAACATGAATAATCCTGTCTAAAATTATAAAATTAAGGTTTCTGTTTGTGACTGCAGTCAGGTACGTGCTGCATAATCAGTTGATGGTATGTCATATTTGTTTTTCTCAAAATGTCCATTTCTATCCACAAAACTTGCCAGAAGTCATGGTTTAAGGGGTTATTTTAAAAAAAAATCTTCCAGGGTGCATGCCCGATCTCATGAAAGTGCGTATCAATACAACGAATGTTATTTCTCGCGCCATTTATACGCCAAAAATAGTTTTTGCGTGTATATGATACGCAGTTTTCGCGTGCATATGATACGCACTTTATGGCGTGTAATACGCACGCACCCCCTCCCCCTAATCCTACCCAAGGGGTTTTTAGTGCGTAGCATATGCACGCAAAAACCATTTTTGGCGTATAAATGGCACGAGAAATAACATTCGTGGTATTGATACGCACTTTCATGAGACTGCGTTGCCGGACCCCACCACGCGCGGCTTGGTAACAACCTTGGGCACGTAACAGCACCGCTGCTGGAAAATGAAAAAAAAAAAATTTTTTGGAAATGACATGTAGATTTTACTATGATAAAAATCGTATCGGTTACCTAACATAACCTCGGTTCTCTCTAGAAGAGGCTGGCGGCTGGTCACGTGAGCGGCCTGTAGAGAAACTCGAGCGTGGAGGTAGAAAAAGGTTCATGGCCTGCGTGGGCTTCTGAACCTTGGAGAAGCGGTCGACGATCCCGCTCACCGCTGGCCCGAAGAGACCAGTAGGGGAAAGAGGCGCGTTGAGGAACGTGGCGCGCTCAGATTCCCTCATGTCAGCAAGCGTCAACCAGAGGTGCCTCTCTGTGGTCCGTCACGCTTCTCAAGTTGATGATGGCAGCTGGATCCCGGCCCTTCTCGTCCCATTCACGGCCTGTAGAATCTGAAGCACAGCCATCGAATGCAGGGCGGAAGCGGCTCTGCAGGCTTTCGACGGGAGGGCAGACCTTGAGCGCCATCTCGCGGAGGGCGGACAAAGGTGCGCTGCGACTGCCTCCTCCACCGGGGGAATGGCAGAGTATCCCCTCTCGGCGGCGCCGTCCACTTGGGAGAGCGACGCGGAGACGTGGGATTGCAGCCTTGTGGAGAAGGGTGCATTCCACGACTTAGCCAGTTCCGTGTGGAGTTCAGGCAGAAACGGGGCGGCCCTGGCTGTGGGCACTTGACGGCAGCGACTCTGAAGAAAGCAGCCGTCGCGTCTGTTCGGTGCGGGCTCCTTCATCGGCGACCACTCGAGCCCGAGTCGTTCGACAGCCTGAGACAGGAGGCGCATCAGCTCAGCGTCCACTCCAGCCCGGGTCCGGCCTGATTCCTGGATCGAGGAGGTGGAGGAGCGAAGCGAACCCGACCACTCCTCGCTGTCCGAAGCCATGATGGAACAGCAGTCCTTTGTGGCCTGTTCCTCGGCCTCGTCATCAGAATCGACGGCAGTGCGGCTCGTGGGCGGCAGCTGCGCGTCTGTGAGGAGAGGCGGAGAAACTGAGAGCGAGGCTCGAGGGAGGGGTTCCGGCGAGCGCGTTGCGGTGGCCACAGGCTCCGGCGGCCTTAGAGAACGGCGCTTCTTCTTGCGCGGTCCTGTAAGGGGCGGAGTGTGAGGGTTGAACACTTCGAGTCGAGCCCGCAGGGTCGACATCGGAAGCGCTTCGCAGAGCTCGCATCCCCCTGACGAGAGGGCGAGAGCTGCGTGTTTCTGGCCCAGGCAGAGAGCGCAGATAACGTGGCGGTCTCCATCGCTGAGCGGGGCTCCACTCGAGCCGCAGGAAGTGCGAGGCATCTTGAAAAAGACACTCGCTGCTCTTTTAGAGTGAAGTATTTGAATAAAAAGGATACGTCGCCGGATAGCGTAGCTCGCAAGGACGGCTGAAGGTGGCGAAGACGGCCGGCTTCTTCAGGCGCTGTCCTAAGCTGGCTAATTGCTCTTTTGACGGCGGCGGCTTCTCTCTAGATCCAGCGATGTGGAGAGCTCGCTGAAGAGATGAAAATCAGAGAAAACAGCCTACGAGCAGTGCTTATATACGCTAAGCCACGCCCATATTGGCGGGCTAGGACGCTGTGAAGGCGCGAGCGTCCTTCATTGGACGTGACGTCAAGTCAGGCTCAGTGGTAGGCAGCTGCAGTTCCCGCAGGGCAGCCTATGAGCACGCTAGACAGCCTGGTCTAGGTCTGCTAGCTGCTGCACTGCGTTGACAATGGATACAAAATTAAGAATAATTTTTTGGCTTCAATATTTAGAAAAGATTAATCTTACCCGTAGCGTAAGCTAAACTTACGCAATACGAGAGAACCTCTCGTAAGAGAAGCTATTTTTTAAGAGAAGCCAGAGAAGACAATGTTGTGACAGGTAGGACTCATAGTATAAATTTTTAGGTTTTACCAGTTATGATAAGACTTGAATTGTAATGACTAATAGCACTACAGGTATGCATATGATGCTGATATTATGCATTTTAATGAATAAAGAGAAAAATAAATAATTTATTTATAAATATTGCGTTATATTGCATGTTTTTTTTAATTGCGATTTTTGGCATTACAGGGATTATTCAAAACAAATAAATAGAAAAGAATGGGAGGAACCACATCACAAGTCAAACATACTATGTGTTTACATGAAATCTCCACCTGAATACCTTATTTGTTATCCTTGATTTGGAAGTCTGTTCATCTATCAAACTTTGAAGAAAAAAAAAAGGATACATTACAGAATACATGACAATCGACATAAAGATATCAAATAAGTCTTTAAGGGATGTACATAAATACAAACACAAATATACATAAACAAATAAAATAAAAAAGTAAATAATATAAAACAACATATATTTTTTTTAATTGTGTTGTGTGTTTTGTGTTCAAGTGTTCTTTCTATAGCTACCAGGTTAGTCTTGTATTGTAATGATTTATGACTGCTGTGTGCCTAATGATGATGATATAACGCTTTTTAATGAACGATGGTAAAAATATACATATATATAAAAATATAATTTTAATGAATTAAATATATATTAAAATACAATTAAGTTTGTAGTGTAATCTTAAATGTAGTTTTTTGCGTCCTGCAGTGACTAGTAATTTGCAGCTAATAGATATTCACACTTTTTGTTTCTGCAGTAAAGCACGTTCCACAAACAATGCAGTCCTACTGTACATTTACTAGCCATATAACACCAAATACTGTATAGAACATATTCACACGACCAACACGCTAATCCGAATGAAACTGATTAACGTTAACTGTAACTGACTGTCCTAACACTTTCAACAGCGGGCACTGACGTCACTGCCAATATGGTGCCTCACATGATCCAAGTTAGCTGTTATACTTTCTCCAGTGGTAAGAAGATACAGACCCTCTCATCTCCCTATAAGAAGACAATCTCTGATATTACTACAGCTGTTCTTTTTTTCAAGATCTAGATCAAGATGCCTTTTAATACTGAATCATAAACTCCACAAATATTTGAGGTACGGAACAAGTTTTGTAATGTCTTTTGTTATTTGAAGCAATAAAACTTAGTCCTGGAAAAACATTTATCAACAGTGATCAACATGATCATTATACAAAATGGTAAGCAAGTGCTGCAGGAATATGGCTTTTACTCTATTGTATGCCTAAAATTAGTTTTGGACAGATACATCAAAGAGGAAAATCAACCAGCATTTCACCATTTTAATTTTAAAGACATGGACCACACAAATGTAAAGTACACAAATAAAACTTAATGTAATTGAACATTCACTCTTTATTCACATCTACAAACTTCTGTGCAGTCAGTGAGCTCCTAAACATTGCCTGTTGTCCTGTAAGGGGTAAACGAGGCAAGAGAAAGCATCTAACGTGAGAACAGCAAGGTCAGACAGAGGTCATACACTGGAGAAAAACAGTGAACTATACAAACGGTGTATAAAGGGCCTTACTAATAACTGTCAGCACTTTGCACATTACAGAAACCATAAAGGAGAGAGCAGAGAAAAATCAAAGCTTTTATGATTTAATCAGATTACTCTGTTAGGGACAGGGAGCACATGCTTCTCCCAGGTTTGTATGAGAGGTGGGCATTTAGACACACAGCTGCTGAGAGGAGACAGACAGTTTGGCACAAGACTTTCTAACACAATAAAAATACAGCATGATTTCACAGATTTCACAGACAGGACTTGGATGTTGGAAACACAAGTCTTCTATTTACTCATTAACAATAGACTGGGGTATATATAGAGACAGCACCAGATACCATGGTTCTCTCTCTCTCTCTCTCTCTCTCTCGTGTAAATATAAATGTGTGCGCTTGTCAATAAATATTGATAACCATTACAAGCTTTGTTTGTGTAGTAGATAGAAGGGAAACTGATTGCGACATTAGCAGCATCACTGGTGTGTGCTGATCTAATCAACAGCTGCTCTAAAGCGACATTCCCCTCAGTCACATTAACTAGAGTCCTAACTATACTTTGCTTACAGTAACCACTTAGGGGATGTTTCTACTACAGACATGCACACCTTAGTTGTACTAGAGACTTAGTTTTTACCTTTGAGATTACCTAAAAAATGAAATAGCCTAAACATTTAGTTGCCAAACTAGCAGAAATTGTGGTGAAATTCAATATGAGCACTCATTCTGTATGGCTGCCATGTGTGATTAATGTGATAAAAGAAAAAAAATTATGAAAAAAAGGTATGGGTTTCGGACATTGTATTGTGATACCATGAAATGAATGCCATGGGTTTTTTTTTTTTTTTTGGATCATCCTCACAAAACTATGGCTGTGCCATGGAGCAGTGATGGTATGACATGGTAATGTCATGGTACTATGGCATACCATTGCACTCCAATTCATGTATCATGGCTGTCCAAAAACCATGGTAATCTTTAGTGTAACTCCATGCATGTTGTTTGCACATGGAACCATATTAACACAGATTATGAGACATGCTGGTATCATAGTATTGAAATATTTTTGTACATGCTACTGTATTCTTTTAAGTATATTTGATATGTAAATACAATGATTAATTAGTAATGATTATAGTAGCCTCATGAATTTAATAGTAATGATTCAGTACAGAAGAAGGTAAAGTAATAGTACCATGCTTTTTTTTTTTTTTTTTTTACATGTAGCCTACCGTGTTGTTTGTTGTCAAAATACCTAGGAATTACCATCTGATACAATCGCCTCTTGAAAAGAGGATGCGCATTCACGTCCACGACTCACCCGAAGTCCTGATCCATGGACTTGAAGAAGAACTTATAGTTAGGTTTATTGAGGACTTGTTTAAAGTCCAACAGTGTGATTTCTTCCGAAGAGATTGGAATCTTCACCAGGTACGGCGTCTCCTCCTCGCCTATATGATATATTATTTTGGTTTCCGCCATTTCCTAGGTAGTTTTTTCTCCTTCTTTCGGACAAAACTAACTTTCCAGGCAGATTAGCTGGGAACCATTTCAATTTCAAGGTACAAACGATCTTTCTGTTTCCTTCGTGATCATTTTTAGACGTCAGATGTAAAGGTTTCTACTACCTCCAGCATAAACCGTATTCCTGTTGTCCTCCTTTTGTTGTTGTTAAATTCCCCATACATTCATGGTGTTCCCAAACTTTTCCAGCGAATGCTCATACAGTGCGGTTGGGGAGGGAAAGCCAACGCGGCGTTATGACGTTTAGCAGGAGCGTGAAACCCCCCTTCACCCTCCCCTATGACGAGTGTATAGTGGCGTTTCTAAGACTACCCTAAAGATATGGCGTTCCGATCGGTTCTTTAATATGACTTTGCAACCAGGGCCGGACTGGGACACAATTTCAGGCCGGGAAATCCTATACCCATCCAGGCCATCCTATGCATCCGAATAAAATTTACAAACACGGACAACCCTGTTTTTTCCCCCCTAAATTACATTTATTTCACAGTATGACCATAACATAAAAGGGTGGTTCTTCAACTACAGGCACTTTTGGCCTTGTGAACTTGAGGGGGAAAAATGTGTTCAAATCAAAATTGTCAGTCTAACAGTTAAATATAACTAGTCTAGTTTAATGATCCATAAGAGAACGCACTTACATTATAAGACAAATTGGTGTTTTTTTTACATATTTTCCGATCCGCACTGAACAAATGTTATTTCCATCACATGTAAATATTTGATTATTATTTTAAAATATTATGATATAGATCATTTCTTAACAGTGTAAGACCACTTTCACACATAGTATTACCAGTTTATACCTATATTGCAATTACCATAGATTTGTGGATTAAGTAAATTAATTGTCATGAGGCCCAAACACAAAGCTTACATCCACCACAACCTGAAATATAATATTGGATTGGTTAGATACATTTAAGAAAAATAACTACTTGTGTTATTACATTAAGTGGACCATTATCCCATGAATTATGCAGAAGTTTTTAATGAGTGATTAGAATTTTGTATATATTTTTTTAAAAGTTATGAGGGGGTGGAAATGACTGTGTGTTGTGGAAATGACAATGAATGGACGTCCATGTAAAAAAACAGAAGACATTTATTTGAAACTTTCTGAAACAGACAATTCCATTTAACAAATCATTAATCTCATTAGTCATTAGTTTGTTTGGTTCTGTTTTGGTATAGGACTGAGACCTTTCTGCAGTTGACTTCCGCGGCATCTTAAAAATAGATGAAAAGGCATTTCATCAAATATATATTTGAATAAATACATTAGCATTGTACATTTCAATAAATAAAATATACATATGTAGCCCCACAATCTATGAATTGCACCTTGTAAGCATAAATGTCATTTCCACCTCACCTTTGTCATTTCCATCCAAGAAGGAATGTGTTGGAAATGACGGTGGTGGAAAAGACAATTCTGCAGTATTTTTTTTAAAAAAAATTTTTTTTCTCCAATTTGGTGAAGAAATTAAAAATCTCCTCCATGTCAGACATGTGCTGTGATGTCATTGTTCATTTCCATAGAAACTACCCAAACAATCTTTCAAAAAAGCCTTTTAAAAGGGGCATTACAGCTTTGTGGTGGAAATGATGGCAATACTGTGTGACAACTACATTTTGTATATAAAATCACATTAATAGTTGTCTGACCTTAAATACCACAATTATGTTTTGATTATTTTACTGATACTGTATACAGGCATATTAAAAAAAATAGATAAATCATTTTTTAAACTTCTTTTTCATTATTGAAGATCAGAAGTCTGGGTGTGGGACAAGCACAAAACAGCAATATTTGCATCTATAATGATGTTTAAAAAGGTGAACAAATCATCGTAGACTACCGGTAAAAAGTTTCTAAAGTACTTTCATTGTAAAGTTAACTATGAAAGTGTGAATTTTTCAAAATTAAATGTTTTTTATAAAATATGATCAAAGGACATGAAAGTCCCCATAGTCTAAGAATTGCCCAAAAACATAAACAACCAACCTAGAAGTAAAGCAGTCCTAATATCAAATGGGTCTGCACATAAAGTTATACAAGCATTTACTCTAGAAGTCCAAAGCTGTTTCTACCTCTCTACTTCTCACTCATAAATGTATATAAACTGCAGAAGAGAGGTTAAACAAAAATGTTAGCTTAGAAGGTCAGCAGGTTGCGTAAGACTTTTTAATAAAAATAAATGTATTAAATAAATTTAATAAAATTATTAATAAAAATAATTTGTATTACCTTATTATATGTCTGCATCATCTTTCATGTCAAATTCTTACATTTGATCAATAAATTCATTTATAATAATAAGACACTATAGGGCTGTTACCCATCAAATTAAATAATTTGCACTGCAAAATTACAACTGCAATAAATAATCTTATGAGATTGATGTTTTAAATCAATGTTTGAATATACAAATAAAAAAAATGCAATACTTAAACATTAAACTAAACCGCCAATAGGTGGTGACAAGTCAATTAGTAAGTCATTCATACAAAAGATTCGTTCAAAACGCTGAATCATTCAGTAACAAAACACAGCGCTGCTGTTGCTTTCTTTTGGAACTATTTTCGTCGGTGAAGTAGAACAAAAACAGTTAATATTGTTTCTGTCTAAAATGTAAGTAACTTAATAATAAATATTAACTACGCTACTTGTTTACTGAACAAAAAATTCAATGTAACATTTTCAACCGTGATAATATTCAGCGAAACAGCTCCCTTAGTTGTGTTATGTTAAACTAAATCATATAACTACAATTAGAATTTTTACCTCAGTACATTTCTTCTGTGAGTTTTCTGTGTGCTGTTTCACTCATTTGTTTTGATTTCACCACGAATGTAGACGATAGTAGCCTAATAGGGGCGCTACCGTTTACATTTGCTAGCAGTTCAATACTAAGTTAAAGCAGCACTAGGTAACTTTTCAACCTTCATAATATATTTCCAAGTCTCTTGTGATGGTACATCGACTTACAATAGGTTGAATGACACGTCTGCCATAGCCTGACGGGGTCTGTAGCGTTTTTAATCGTACTTTTAAAGTTCGGGTTTCGGGTAGTAACCGGCGAACAAAGAGAACTACAAAATTCGACTGCTTTACGGCATATACGTCACTTCCACCTCCACCGCCACTTCCTTAAAATCGGACGTGCGAGCCAAATGTTATAGTCATGGCCGAAGCAGCACAGAAAAACAAGAAAGCAAAGGTTTTATGGGAGCAAAGCAAAAAGAGAAAAAGAGAAAGTGATCGCGTTAAAGGCAGAACGAGGATCAACATTGGGCCAGCGTTTTCTCGCTGGCGTGAGCTGAAGGAGGAGGAGGGGTGCCCGACCGATGCGGACTTGGCTGTCATGCTTTTGGACTAACTAGTAAGTATATTGCTTGCATACTAACTCTTTGTTTTTTTTGTCTGCCTGACTATGTTACGGAAGCTATCTTATCCTCCGTTTATCTTCATGAATCAAGTAATGATAGTAGAGTAGCGAATTATCAATCTGGTAGCTAGTAAACGATATTCTATTTTTTGATGGTTAGCTATCGCTAGCATTCTCGTTCTGATTTGAACTTTGCAATCGATGAAATGCAAATAGCAAATGTTTGACCTAAAAAGTGTACTCTACTCAACATATGACATGCTGAAATATATGCCACTGTACCTGGGATGAAGACATTTCACACGCGACGCAAGCAGAACACCTGCATGTGACCTCCTCCTACAGTGTTCAGGGCTATCATGGTTGTCAACAAATGCACGTGCATGTAGGATGACAGAGTTTACGACAGTAGTAGAGGACAATACTGTTTCCCAACTGTAGGGGGACCCCGAGAGCAAAAATTACCTGGTGTTACTTTAACGAAGAAAAAAGTACAGTATTTACAGATGAAACTGACCTGCACTTAAAGCCCTGAAAAGGTCAGTAATTTTGCAACATTTTGCTGCTTCTTCTTGGAGTGCCTTCTTTTTCTTTGTCCTTTCTCTCTCTGCTCCATCTGGCCGTTTTCTCTCCATCATCGGGTGCTACTCACATTTTTTGTCGTAAAGTTGAATCGTAGCCTTGCCAGTCAAGACCAAGCGTGCCGCACAAGCCCTGAAAAGTGAAGCCAAAGCGTCTCGATCGCCCCCCGGTGACCGGTCCTAGTATAGCTCATAAACCCCGCCTCCCCATGTTATTCAATGGTTACTTCATCACGCTGATGTAATTTCAAGTGTTTGTTTTTAAAATAAGTTTGTTTTTAGTTAGTTATTTGATGCTATAAAAACGTCGCTGTGGCGTACATGATTGACAGCTGTGATTGACAGGTTCTCTGAGCAAAGTAGTCACTGAAGCAACAACAGACTTTTTTTTTCGGGATCTTTGGAGGACTGAGGAGATTGGAGCTTTAAATTGAATATCTAAATTTCTATAATTAATTATTTCACATCGACATAATGATTTGTTCTGCAGCAGAGGCGCGTGCTTACTATTGATCCAGCGAGAGTGAGGGCGGGACGTTGATTTTGCGGCTTTACTTCCTGCTCACTAGTGCGCATGTCTGGTCCCGAAATCGCAACTGCGCAGACTCAAGTCCCAAGATGTCAGCGCCATATCGGGACAATGGCGGCTTCACTTCTCGTCAATGGAAGAGAACGAAGGGGCGTCGTCCATCTTTTTTTACAGTCTATGGTCAAGACTAACAGATTCGTGATTTTATTTTTTATTATTAAGTTGGCTTGTAAGAGCCAACTTACTGAAATCCTATTTAAACTTATTATTAAGTTGGCTTGTGAGAGCCAACTTACTGAAATCCTATTTAAACTTATTAAGTTGGCTTGTAAGAGCCAACTTACTGAAATCCTATTTAAACTTATTATTATTATTATTATTAGTGGTGCTTGCCAAAGGCAAGGCATCACTAGTGTTCTTCTGTATACTTATTAGTGGTGCTTTGCAAAGCAACACTATTGTTATCCGGCATACTTATTAGTGGTGCTTGCTGAAAGCAAGGCATCACTAGTGTTCTTCTGTATACTTATTATTAGTGGTGCTTGCTGAAAGCAAGGCAACACTAGTGTTCTCTTGCATACTTATTAGTGGTGCTTGCTGAAAGCAAGGCAACACTAGTGTTCTCTTGCATACTTATTAAGTTGGCTTGTGTAGAAAGGTGTGCTATGACTTTTCTAAGCGATCGCATGTACTATGTTGGCACAGCGGACGAAAAAGCGGCCAAAAAAATCCCATTGACTTAACATTGCGGAATGTTCAGAAATTCAAATCCCAACTGTCACTTTCACACACACCCACAGAAAAGGCAAGAGTTTCCTATTGACTTACTATGGCGAAGGCCATCCCATGAAACGCATGAGTTTCTCCTACTATGGTAAATTGCATTGGGATTTTGTATTGAACAAAGCTCTGGATCACAGTATCATAGAGACAAGGGGGCGGGCTCATTTTACTCAGAGGACCAATCAGTCTCTCAGGATCAGTGTGAAGCTATCAAGCCACGCCTTAACAACCATTTAGAGCACCTTAGCAACAACTCCCATAGACTTCCAATGAAAGAGACCAAAGGAATATCTCTGGATAGAAGTGTCATAGAAGCACAAGGATGGTCTCGTTTGACTCGGGGCACCAAACAGCCAATCATGAATCACATCAACACTTCCTAGCCCCTCCCTAGCAAACATTGTCGACCACCTTAGCAACCAAAATCCAAAGAGGGATATCTTCCATTCTGAATGTCACAGAGTGATGGGAGTTGGTTTATATCATTCATAGTGACAAGAAGCCTTTAGAGATGCATCACTGGCAGATGCCAAACAACTCCATAGCAACCAAACAGAGTACCCTAGCAACCATTTTGCAAGACCTACATCTCTGCATCAAAACATCTTATAGAGATGGGGGTTGGTTTATATAATTCACACTGTCAATCAGCCTTTGGAGTTTCATGATTGACAGCTGCCAAGCAACTCCCTAGCAACCAAACAGAGTACCCTAGCAACCATTTTTCAAGACCTATATCGCTGCATCAGAACATCGTATAGAGATGGGGGTTGGTTTATATCATTCACACTGACAATCAGCCTTTGGAGTTTCATGATTGACCGCTGCCAAGTCACTCCCTAGCAACCAAACAGAGTACCCTAGCAACCATTTTGCAAGACCTATATCTCTGCATCAGAACATCGTATAGAGATGGGGGTTGGCTCTTTTGACTCATGCTAGCAAACAGGTCTTCCAACATGCTACGCATGCTAGCTGTGAATAGCTACATGCTAATAGCGATTAGGTTAGTGCTAAATTATGCCAAGAAATGCTAAGAACTCCAATAGTGACCATCTGTGACAACAACTAACCACCTAGTAACACCATAGCAACCACCCAAAATACCCTAGCAACCACCTAGCAACCACCCAGAATACCTTAGCAACCGCCTAGCAACACCATAGCAACCACCCAGAATACCCTAGCAACCGCCTAGCAACCACCCAGAACACCCTAGCAACCCCCTAGCAACCACCCAGAATACCCTAGCAACCGCCTAGCAACGCCATAGCAACCACCCAGAATACCCTAGCAACCGCCTAGCAACGCCCTAGCAACCAATCTTTCTTTCTACCTAATCTTTCTTTCTACCTAATCTTTCTTTCTACCTAATATTTCTTTCTACCTAATCTATCTTTCTTTCTTTCTTTCTCTCTTTCTCTAGCAACCACCTAGCAACACCATAGCAACCATCCAGAACACCCTAGCAACCACCTAGCAACGCCCTAGCAACCACCAAGAATACCCTAGCAACTGCCTAGCAACGCCCTAGCAACCACCCATAATACCCTAGCAACCGCCTAGCAACATCATAGCAACCACCCAAAATACCCTAGCAACTGCCTAGCAACCACCCAGAACACCCTAGCAACCGCCTAGCAACCACCCAGAATACCCTAGCAACCGCCTAGCAACGCCATTGCAACCACCCAGAATACCCTAGCAACCACCTAGCAACACCATAGCAACCACCCAGAACACCCTAGCAACCGCCTAGTAACGCCCTAGCAACCCTCAAGAATACCCTAGCAGCTGCCTAGCAATGCCCTAGCAACCACCCAGAATACCCTAGCAACCGCCTAGCAACACCATAGCAACCACCCAGAACACCCTAGCAACCACCTAGCAACCACCCAGAATACCCTAGCAACGCCCTAGCAACTACCCAAATTACCCTAGCAACCAACCAGAACACCCTAGCAACCACCCAAAACACCCTAGCAACCACCTGAACAGCATGAATAAGCCATATCTCAGCACCAGAACATCGTACAGACATGTTTGTTGGCTCGTATGCAATCATGTACCACACCCTAGCAACCGAGTGGCGAGTTTTGCCACTGCAAGCACCACTTCACATTTTCTTCTGGAAATGTACATTCTAGTTAGTGGTGCTTGCAAAGCAACACTAGTGTTCTTGTGCATACTTATTAGTGTGAATGCTTCAAGCATTCACACTATTGAAATCCAAATCTTTATTATTATTCCGTATTCTTCCGTGGTCGCTTTCAACTCCTCTCTACTTTGTGCTACAAAAACCATTCAAGTATCAAAATGTTAAGCTTTTTAATGACTTGTGTGCTATTATTTTTCTTTTTTATACCTTTTATAATTTTTAAACTATTAAGCTTTTTGTGCATTTTTTTTTAACATTTAAGTGCGGATGAGAGAGAAGGTTCAGAGCTAGAGCACGTGATGTCATCTGCTAGAGTGAGCCAGCTTGAAAATTAATCGTAAAAAATAATTTTTAAATCGCTGGCCTGGCCACAATTTTAACTCTTCGGGCATGTAATTATACTTGAAACGTAGGTATTTTTGTTGTGGTTCCTCACGTGTGTTTAGTAAATCCCTCGGACTTACAGTTTTTCCTCTGTGTCCTTCCAAAGGACAAGAGTGACAGACAATCCTCCATTGGCAGCAATTATAAATTCACGTCAAACTTTAATGATCAGAGCATTACGGACCAGTTTTTCAACTCGCCAAAGTGGTCCCTTTTTTCAACTCTATCCAAACAAAAAATACATCACATCGTTCACAAAAGCCTTGTCTCGCTCACGGTCAGGTCATTTTGCCGATACAACCTATAGTTTTGTCTCTAGGGAGGTTTGTTCGAGGCCAAGTATCAGCGATTTTGCCCTCTGTCTAAATAGGAAAGCTGATTGCACAGGTGATGTTGATTAGACAAGATCAAAGGGAGACACACATAATTGCTCCTGTGTTCTGATTGGTGGACAGTCACTGAGCTCTTTTCTGAAGGAACTTTAATTAGAGTGAATGCTTCAAGCATTCACACTATTGAAATCCAAATCTTTATTATTATTCCGTATTCTTCCGTGGTCGCTTTCAACTCCTCTCTACTTTGTGCTACAAAAACCATTCAAGTATCAAAATGTTCAGCTTTTCAATGACTTGTGTGCTATTATTTTTCTTTTTTATACCTTTTATAATTTTTAAACTATTAAGCTTTTTGTGTATTTTTTTTAACATTTAAGTGCGGATGAGAGAGACTGTTCAGAGCTAGAGCACGTGATGTCATCTGCTAGAGTGAGCCAGCTTGAAAATTGATCGTAAAAAATAATTTTTAAATCACTGGCCTGGCCACAATTTTAACTCTTCGGGCATGTAATTATACTTGAAACGTAGGTATTTTTTGTTGTGGTTCCTCACGTGTGTTTAGTAAATCCCTCGGACTTATAATTTTTCCTCTGTGTCCTTCCAAAGGACATGAGTGAAAGACAATCCTCCATTGGCAGCAATTATAAATTCAGGTCAAACTCTAGTGATCAGAGCATTACGGACCAGTTTTTCAACTCGCCAAAGTGGTCCCTTTTTTCAACTCTATCCACACAAAAAATACATCACATCGTTCACAAAGGCCTTGTCTCGCTCATGGTCAGGTCATTTCGCCGATACAACCTATAGTTTTGTCTCTAGGGAGGTTTGTTTGAGGCCAAGTATCAGCGATTTTGGCCTCTGTCTAAATAGGAAAGCTGATTGCACAGGTGATGTTGATTAGACAAGATCAAAGGGAGACACACATAATTGCTCCTGTGTTCTGATTGGTGGACAGTCACTGAGCTCTTTTCTGAAGGAACTTTAATTACTACAGGTTTTTGTTGCATTTATTCTTCTGCTTCTCCTGTTCTCCCTCCCTCTTCCCTCCTCTAATCTTCCTTTCTTTCTTTCTTTCTTTCTTTCTTTCTTTCTTTCTTTCTTTCTAACTAATCTTTCTTTCTAACTTTCTTTCTTTTTAACTAATCTTTCTATCTTTCTTTCTTTCTTATTTTTCTTTCTAACTAATCTTTATTTCTTTCTTTCTTTTCTAACTAATCTATTTCTTTCTAACTAATCTTTCTTTCTTTCTAACTAATCGTTCTATCATTCTTTCTTTATTTCTCTCTTTCTTTCTAATCTTTCTAACTAATCTTTCTTTCTTTCTAACTAATCTTTCTATCTATCTTTCTTTCTCTCTTTCTAATCTTTCTTTCTAACTAATCTTTCTTTCTTTCTTTTCTAACTAATCTATTTCTTTCTAACTAATCTTTCTTTCTTTCTAACTAATCTTTCTATCTTTCTTTCTTTCTCTCTTTCTTTCTAATCTTTCTTTCAATCTTTCTTTATTTCTTTCTAACTTATCTTTCTATCTACCTTTCTTTCTTTCTGTCTTTCTTTCTGTCTTTCTTTCTTTCTTTCTTTCTTTCTTTCTTTCTAACTAATCTTTCTTTCTATCTATCTATCTTTCTTTCTTTCTCTCTTTCTTTCTAATCTTTCTTTCTTTCTTTCTAACTAATCATCCTTTCTATCTTTCTTTCTTTCTAACTAATCTTTCTTTCTTTCTAACTAATCTTTCTATCTTTCTTTCTTTCTCTCTTTCTAATCTTTCTTTCTAACTAATCTTTCTTTCTTTCTAACTAATCTTTCTATCTTTCTTTCTTTCTCTCTCTCTTTCTTTCTAATCTTTCTTTCAATCTTTCTTTCTTTCTTTCTTTCTTTCTTTTTTCTTTTTTTCTTTCTAACTAATCTTTCTATCTACCTTTCTTTCTTTCTTTCTTTCTTTCTAACTAATCATCATTTCTATCTTTCTTTCTAACTAATCTTTCTTTCTTTCTAACTAATCTTTCTATCTTTCTTTCTTTCTCTCTTTCTAATCTTTCTTTCTAACTAATCTTTCTTTCTTTCTTTCTTTCTAACTAATCTTTCTATCTTTCTTTCTTTCTCTCTTTCTAATCTTTCTTTCTAACTAATCTTTCTTTCTTTCTTTTCTAACTAATCTATTTCTTTCTAACTAATCTTTCTTTCTTTCTTTCTAACTAATCTTTCTTTCTTTCTCTCTCTCTTTATTTCTAATCTTTCTTTCAATCTTTCTTTCTTTCTAACTAATCTTTCTTTCTTTCCTTTCTAACTAATCTATTTCTTTCTAACTAATCTTTCTTTCTTTCTAACTAATCTTTCTATCTATCTTTTTTCTTTCTTTTCTAATCTTTATTTCAATCTTTCTTTCTTTCTTTCTTTCTTTCTTTCTTTCTTTCTTTCTTTCTTTCTTTCTTTCTTTCTAACTAATCTTCCTTTCTATCTTTCTTTCTCTCTTTCTAATCTTTCTTTCTAACTAATCTTTCTTTCTTTCTAACTAATCTTCTAACTAAGATTATTTCTAATCTTTCCTTCAATCTTTCTTTCTAACTAATCTTTCTATCTATCTTTCTTTCTCTCTTTCTTTCTAATCTTTCTTTCAATCTTTCTTTCTTTTTTTCTTTTTTCTTTTTTTCTGACTAATCTTTCTATCTATCTTTCTTTCTTTCTCTCTCTCTTTATTTCTAATCTTTCTTTCAATCTTTCTTTCTTTCTCTCTTTCTTTCTTTCTAACTAATCATCATTTCTATCTTTCTTTCTAACTAATCTTTCTTTCTTTCTAACTAATCTTTCTTTCTCTCTTTCTAATCTTTCTTTCTAACTAATCTTTCTTTCTTTCTTTTCTAACTAATCTATTTCTTTCTAACTAATCTTTCTTTCTTTCTTTCTCTTTATTTCAATCTTTCTTTCAATCTTTCTTTCTTTCTAACTAATCTTTCTTTCTAACTAATCTTTATTTCTTTCCTTTCTAACTAATCTATTTCTTTCTAACTAATCTTTCTTTCTTTCTAACTAATCTTTCTATCTATCTTTCTTTCTTTCTTTCTTTCTAATCTTTATTTCAATCTTTCTTTCTTTCTTTCTTTCTTTCTTTCTTTCTTTCTTTCTTTCTTTCTTTCTTTCTTTCTTTCTAACTAATCTTCCTTTCTATCTTTCTTTCTTTCTAACTAATCTTTCTATCTTTCTTTCTTTCTAATCTTTCTTTCTAACTAATCTTTCTTTCTTTCTTTTCTAACTAATCTATTTCTTTCAAACTAATCTTTCTTTCTTTCTTTCTAAATAGCAAGAAGGAACACTGACAGACTCAAGAGGCTCGAACGGAGCAACAGAAAGACCTTTTAGAACGAGAACCGAACTGGATTCTGTACCTCTTCTCTACAATGTGCAGGACCCATTGAGATATGTTTGGCAGAACCTTCCACTCTGACAAATATTCTACTAAGGGAACCAGCCTCTCGAGGCTGGCCTCTGGTGAAATAGTCGTCACTTCGGTGACCTGGAACATACTGGCAGGAGATACCCGAACTGACTGGCTTTTGACCCTCCTCGGAGGGTGCGAACCCGAAACCACGTCGTAACAGAGACGTTGGGTCTGAGATTCGCTGGAAACCACTGCGCCCTGAAACACAGAGGGTGTCGGGGTTGGCAGAACGGCCTCCTGAGGGCACCGAGGTGAACACCGCTCCACCCCGGAGGGGGCTGCCCTCAGAAGTCTGGCGTCAGGGGCGTCAGGACTTCTTTTTCGCCGAAGCCTTCTTCGCCAACAAAACCGTCCTCAGATCGGTTTTTTGCTTAGAAGGCTTCGGCTGAGAATGTCGTCCTGCACCCCACGGTTTTTGGGGTGGGGCGCGAGAGGTGACACTCTCTTTTTGTTGCGCTCTATCTGAGGAGCTATGCGGCTGGGGCTGCTCACGCCCAACAGCCCCAGGGGCCTGTTGACGGCGAGGGAGGTATCGTTTGAACGCCTCCGCTTGTTTCCTCGCTTCCTGGAACCTCTCCACAACGGTGTTAACTGACTCACCGTAGAGGCCAGAAAGCGATAGTGGGGCATCCAAAAGAAAATATTTATCTTTATCTTTGATTTCCGAAAGATTAAGCCATAAATGTCTCTCAGTGGCCATATTAGCTGCCATAGCACGAGGCCATAGCAATAGCACGAGCGGTCTCCTTCGTGCCCCTGAGAGACAGATCGGTGGCCCGACGTAATTCTCGAACTAGATCGGACCCCGCCCCCTCGCTAGTCTCCAGATCCCTCAGCAGATCAGCCTGGTACGCTTGTAAAATGGCCATAGTGTGTAAACATGCCCCAGCCTGACCTGCTGCCACGTATGCTTTACCCACTAACATAGATGACATTTTTAATGGTTTAGTGGGCAGCATTGGGGACTTCAGGGACGATGCCGATGCTGGAGAAAGATAACTGGCCAGCGGTTGTTTGATCGTCGGCATCGCCCCATAACCATATTCTTTCAAACCTTTAATATCAGAATAAACCTTGACTCGAGGACTGAAAACTCTCGATGAATATGGTTTATTCCACGACCTGCTTAATTCATTGTGGAGATCGTGGAAAAACGGAAGTCCCCTTGGTGGAGGCACAGAGCTTGATGATAAAAAACGCTCGTCTAAAAGGCTTTTTATTCTGTAGCAGAATAAAAAAAGAATTTTTTATTCTGCTATTTATTTCTGTTCAATGTAAGACACTGACGTGACGCTGACGTGACGCAGACATGACGCAGATGTCACGCAAATCACGCGTGGCAGTGAAGTGTCGAGTCAGACGTCACGCGTCATTCACGTGTGGCAGTGAAGTTATTATTTTTTTTTTTTTGCTAACACGTATTTAACACGCTATTCACAGTACAACACGGCCTTAGTGCAGTGTGTCAGCGGCGTTCTGATCGGTTCTTTTATATGACTTTGCAACTTGCACTCGTCTCAATGAACGTGATACTTGCGTCTGTGATTTTTATATAGGATATGTGTGTGTGTTCTTTTTTAACCCACGTTTTGAGGGCCAAATGCCCCCACAAAGATAATTTGTGTAAATTCATATTTACTATTTGGAATAAAAAGAAGAATAGAATTGGAAAAATAATATTTTTATATATAGGCAAATATAAAACTATGATTACTAAAATTATTATTTAAACATCATGTCTGATAGCCGAAAAATAATACAACTACAATCTGCCATCGTAAAAACATCATGCCAAATGATGCAGATCTGAATTAATTGGGGAAAAATGTTATTTACTAAATTTTACTTAGTGCAGGAAAATATAGTGTAAAGGCAGAATTAAAAGATTTGAGAACAGTTCAATTCACAAATGGGAAATAATAAAATATCTATATTGAGGAAGTATCAACATCAAAAAGGCAAGTAATTTCTGCAACATTTACAATTATACACTGAGAATACACCTCAATTTATTCAATAATAAACTGTGCTCGCCTTTCTCTTTTGAGGTGTAACTGTTTTATATAATTCTGTTAACTGTCAGATCGACTGTCAATCAAACACGTCTGCCGAACGTGACGTCTGCGTCTGCAGAACGTCTGCAGCAAGGGGGTTTCCAGCACATTTCACACACTTATTCATTCTTTATTATTTTTCCCCACTGATCTTCAGTTGTATTTTATTAGCAATAAGTGATTTTTACCTTGCTTATGTATAGCTTTTTATTCCAAATAGTAAATATGAATTTACACAAATGATCATGTTAACATTTTTGTTTGCCATTGTTTCTTGTCAACATATCCACAGATACTTATGAAGAAATCATAAAAAGTTGTTCTAGCATGTATGTATATTCAGCACTAGGAGTCTCTTGACCAACACAAAATAACGTAGTTGTAAACATTTGGGCTTATTTAACTAACATAAATAATATTTGTAATTTGTAATATTTGTAATGTTTAATTTTCGTTTCGCCGAAGTTTGATTGACAGTCGATCTGACAGTCAACAGATTTATATAAAACAGTTACACCTCAAAAGAGAAAGGCGAGCACAGTTTATTATTGAATAAATTGAGGTGTATTCTCAGTGTATAATTGTAAATGTTGCAGAAATTACTTGCCTTTTTGATGTTGATACTTCCTCAATATAGATATTTTATTATTTCCCATTTGTGAATTGAACTGTTCTCAAATCTTTTAATTCTGCCTTTACACTATATTTTCCTGCACTAAATAACATGGTACTATCTCTGTTTCTACACCCTTCACTAAGCCGTTGAACAGGCTACATAGTCAAACTTGCATGTCTCAGACTAACCTAGCCTACTTTTTTCTAATACCTGCAAATGTTATTTAGTTTCCCCAATTAATTCAGATCTGCATCATTTGGCATGATGTTTTTATGATGGCAGATTGTAGTTGTATTATTTTTCGGATATCAGACATGATGTTTTAATAATAATTTTAGTAATCATAGTTTTATATAGGCCTATAGGCCTATATATAAAAATATTATTTTTTCAATTCTATTCTTCTTTTTATTCCAAATAGTTAAATATGTGTTAGCGAAAAAAAACATTAAATAACTTCATTGCCACACATGAATGACGCGTAACGTCTGACTCGACACTTCACTGCCACGCGTGATTTGCGTGACGTCTGCGTCACGTCAGCGTCACATCAGCGTCTTAAATTGAAGAGAAATAAATAGCAGAATAAAAAAAAAAATAAGACGTTGAGTGAGATGTTCATTGAGACGAGTGCATGTTGCAAAGTCATATTAAAGAGCCGATCGGAACGCCATATTATAGTGGGTGGATTGTGCCACAGATAACGTACTCGGTTACCTAACGTAACCTCGGTTCTCTCTAGAAGAGGGAACGAGTATTGCGTAAGTATAGCTTACGCTACGGGAAAGATTCATTTTTTCGAGATATTGAAGCCAAAAAATTATCCTTAATTTTGTATCCATTGTCAATGCAGTGCAGCAGCTAGCAGACCTAGAGCAGGCTGTCTAGCGTGCTCATAGGCTGCCCTGCGGGAACTGCAGCAGCCTACCACTGAACCCGACGTGACGTCACGTCCAATGAAGGCGCTCGCGCCTTCACAGCGTCAAAGCCCGCCAATATGGGCATGGCTTAGCGTATATAAGCAGGGTTCGTAGGCTGATTCTCTGGTTTTCATTGACTGAAGCGAAAAACGCTCGTAGCGCGAGCACGGCAGGTTACGCAATACTCGTTCCCTTTTCTAAAGAGAACCGAGGTTACGTTAGGTAACCGAGTACGTTCTCTTACGAGAGGTTCTCTCGTATTGCGTAAGTATAGCTTACGCTACGGGAACCCCTTGTCAACGCCGTGCGCGCCAGCATCCACTTATGAGTCCCAGAAAAATCCGGGGATCCCAGATCAGCGGGAATAAGCGCATGTATATATAAGCACATGTAAATAAGCACTCACAGGGAATACAGAGCGGCGACGCCGGTCAATGTATAAGCATATAGCACATAACCTGATACAGTGCAGCTCAACCAGAAGAGCTAAGTCATATGAGAGTAGTTTGCACACGATAGTACCTGGGCAGAACTGACCTCTCACTTAAACTGATAGTAGTTTCGCCTGCAGGGCGGGAACTTCCAGATTATAGAATCTGACAAAGGTGGAAGAGGAGGCCCAGCCCGCCGCTACACATATGTCATGAATAGAAATTCCACTGGACCATGCCCACGAAGAGGCCACGCCTCTGGTGGAATGAGCCCTGACGCCCAAGGGGCATTGCAGACCTTTTGCTGTATAAGCAGCTGCAATCGCGTCCATTATCCATCTGGATAGACTCTGTTTCGAGGCGGCGAGACCTTTGGTGCGCCCACCAAACGAAACAAAAAGCTGCTCAGAGCGCCTGAAAGGGGCGGAGCGCGTAATGTTAACTCTCAGCGCCCTGACCGGGCAGAGGAGATTAACATCACTCTCACTATTGGATGCTGGCAGAGCCGATAGCGAAATGACCTGTGCTCTGAACGGTGTGCCAATGACTTTAGGAACATAGCCATGTCTAGGTTTGAGGATGACTTTTGAGTCATTCGGGCCAAACTCAAGACACGCGGCGCTAACAGACAACGCGTGTAAGTCCCCCACACGTTTGACTGACTACAGAGCGATCAGAAAAACGTTTTTAAGTGATAAGTATTTTAGATCCACAGAGTCTAAAGGTTCAAAGGGGTATGCTTTCAGGGCCTCGAGAACCAAAGAAAGATCCCACATAGGAACTGAAGGGGGGCGCGGGGGATACATCCTCCTGGCTCCTCTGAGGAAGCGGATGATGAGCTCGTTCCTGCCTATTGACTGGCCGCGCGTCGATTCTGAGAACGCTGCGACGGCTGCCACATAGACTTTGAGCGTGGAAGGGGACCTTCCCTTTTCCAACAGCTCTTGAAGGAAACTAAGCAACCGCGGAACCCCACACTTCTGTGGGTCCAGATTTTTGTCAGCGCACCATTTAGAGAACACAGATCATTTGGACGCGTAGAGCCTTCTGGTAGAAGGAGCTCTAGCTTGCGTGATTGTGTTCATTACTGCGTCTGGCAGGGCAACGGGAAACCGTTGGTCAACCATACGTGCAGAGACCAGCGCTCTGAATGGGGATGCCAGATCGAGCCGCGAGCTTGAGAGAGGAGATCTGCTCTCACCGGAATTGGCCACGGGGCTGTCTGTGACAGCCGCGTCAGCTCCGGGAACCAAGTCTGGTTCTCCCAACGCGGGGCTATGAGGAGCACTGATTGGCGCGTTTCCCTGATTCTCTTGATCACCTGTGGTAACAGAGAGACCGGAGGGAAAGCATATAATGGGCGGCTGGGCCAGGTCTGGGCCAGCGTGTCCTCGTTCTTTGAAAAGAACTTTGGGCAGTGAGCGTTGTCCTGTGACGCAAATAGGTCAACTTCCGCTTTGCCAAAAAGGCACCATAGCAACTGGACTGTTTGGGGGTGCAGGGACTATTCCCCCGGGGGAACATTGTTCCTGGACAGTCTGTCTGGGCCGTCGTTCAGGTGGCCTGGCACGTGCGCAGCTCTCAGCGAGCGCAGATGGTGCTGAGACCAAACGAGGAAGCGTTCTGCCAGATTGCAGAGATTTCTGGATCTGACACCGCCCTGGCGGTTCACGTAGGACACTACAGACATGTTGTCCGTGCGGACTAGAACATGGTGGTCCTGTATAAACGGGAGGAAACGCTTCAGCGCATTCTCGACCGCTATCATTTCCAGACAGTTTATATGGAGGAGTTTTTCCCGGTCTGACCACAGGCCAGAGACTGGTCTGCCCTCGAAGAGCGCGCCCCAACCCGAGTTGGATGCGTCTGTCGAGATGACCTTCCGGTATGAGACAGTTCCCATAAGCACTCCCCGCTGGTACCAGTCGGCCGCTAACCAGGGCTGCAGAGCTGTGATGCAGCTCTGAGTCACTCTGATCCGGACGCAGCCTGACTCCCAAACTCGGTGAGACACACTAGGGGCCAGCCAGCGTTGTAGCGGGCGCATACGTAGCAAACCCAGCTGAAGTACCGCAGCAGCTGAAGCCATGTAACCCAGCATCCTCTGGAATGTCTTCAGAGGGGCCTGCTGTCCTTCTGGAAAGAAGCGGCCAGTTGCTGAACACAGCGCGTGTTGACAAGCGGGACTTCATAACCACAGAGTCCAGTTCTATTCCTAAAAAGGAAATTGACTGACTGGGCACTAATGAGCTCTTGGTCCAGTTGACCGTGAGACCCAGGCTTTTCAGGTGACTGAGGAGCACAGCTTTGTGAGACAGTATTTCTGTCTCTGATTGTGCTAGAACCAGCCAATCGTCCAGATAGTTCAGAATTCGCATGCCCTGATTTCTCAAGGGGGCGAGTGCCGCGTCCATGCACTTTGTGAATGTGCGGGGTGCTAAGGACAGACCGAACGGCAGGACGGTGTACTGATAAACCTGACTGTCGAAGGCGAATCTCAAGAATGGCCTGTGACGGGGTATTATCTGAATCTGAAAATAGGCATCTTTTAGATCGAGAGATATAAACCAGTCTCTCGGGCGAACGTGCGTGAGGAGTTGTCTGGTTGTAATCATTTTGAACGGTCTTTTCATAAGAGCTTTGTTAAAATGTCTCAGATCTAGTATGGGTCTGAGACCCCCGTCCTTCTTAGGCACGAGAAAACAACGGCTGTAAAAGCCTGACTCGCTCAGAGAAAGCGGTACCGGTTCTATAGCCCTTTTGCACAGCAGTTTTGCTATTTCTGAGCGAAATAGATGTGCTACTTCTGCATTCACTGTCGTCGCGGTCCGTGCTCGAAAGCGTCGGGGACGGCGAGCGAACTGTAACGCATAGCCCTGCTTTATTGTGCTTAGCACCCATTCTGATACCCCTGGAATCGCTTCCCATGCTTTTATATGTGCAGCTAGGGGCAGAATGGCCTCCGGGTTCTGATCGCCGCGTTGTGCGGGCTCGAGAAACTGGACCGGAGGAATGAGCGCGGCGCGCGCGCTCTCTGTGCTTGAATGGGGCGGCTCGCTGACAGCGATAGCAGGCTGTTTCATATATAGCGTCCCGATAGCTGTGAATGGGGAGCGCTTTATAATCACATTGTGATGCGCAAGGCGGCGTGGGCGGCGTGTATGTTAGTAAGCGTGGGCGCTCGTTCACTGCTGGGCCAAAGAGACCAGTGTGGGAGAGAGGAGCATCGAGGAAAGCAGACCGCTCAGACTCTCTCATGTCAGCCAGCGTTAACCAATGGTGTCTTTCTGTGACAGTCAGCGAGGCCATGCATCGTCCTAGGGCTTGAGCTGCAGCCTTGGTAGCACGAAGGGAAAGATCCGTCGCGCTTCTCAAGTCCGTTACGGCAGCTGGATCCAGGCCTTTCTCGTCCCATTCATGGAGGAGATCGGCTTGTAGGATCTGTAACACAGCCATGGAGTGCAGGGCGGAAGCTGCTTGTCTGGCGTCGGCGTAGGCGCGACCGACAAGAGCGGATGTGGTCCTGCAGTCTTTAGACGGCAAAGCAGACTTTGAACACCATCTCGCAGAGGGCGGGCAAAGGTGCGCAGCAACCAATTCCTCAAACTTAGGGATTGAGCTGTATCCTTTCTCGGCGGCGCCGTCCACTTGGGAGAGCGATGCGGAGACAGAGAGCAGCCGTCGAGTCTGTTGTGCGCGGACCACTCGAGCCCGAGGCGGTCAACGGCCTGCGAGAGGAGGCGCATCAGCTCAGCGTCAATGGCGCTTCTTTCTGCGCGGTCCCACAAAGGGCGGAGTGACAGCTTCAGGGTTGCAAGCTTCGAGTCGAGCCCGCAGGGTCGACATCGGAAGCTCTTCACAGTGGAGAGCTTCACAGGAAGCTCTTCCTCCGGAAGAGAGGGCAAGAGCAGCCTGTTCCGGTCCCAGGCAGAGAGCGCAGATAACGTGGCGGTCTCCGTCGCTGAGCGGGGCTCTGCACGAGCCACAAGTGGAGCGAGGCATCTTTAAAAAGACGTCTCGCGCTCTTTTAGTGCTTAGAAAGCTAGTGAAAGAAAGGATACGTCGCCGGATAGCGTAGCTGGCACGGAAGGCTGAAGGTGGCGAAGACAACCGGCTTCCTCAGGCACTGTCCTTAGCTGGCTTGTCACTGTTTCGACGGCGGCGGCGGCTTCTCAAGGTCCAGCGATGCGGAGAGCTTCGCTGAAGAGATGAAAATCAGAAAATCAGCCTACGAACCCTGCTTATATACGCTAAGCCACGCCCATTTTGGCGGGCTTTGACGCTGTGAAGGCGCGAGCGCCTTCATTGGACGTGACGTCACGTCGGGTTTAGTGGTAGGCTGCTGCAGTTCCCGCAGGGCAGCCTATGAGCACGCTAGACAGCCTGCTCTAGGTCTGATAGCTGCTGCACTGCGTTGACAATGGATACAAAATTAAGGATAATTTTTTGGCTTCAATATTTCGAAAAGATTAATCTTTCCCGTAGCGTAAGCTATACTTACGCAATACGAGAGAACCTTTCGTAAGAGAACCTTCCGAAGTAGACAGTAGGCTTGTTTGAGATGAGCAAAATCTGCGTAGAACCGATCACCGGTGATCAGCGCGTAATGCATGCCGGTTAGAAATGTGTCCAAGTGCAGTCCACCTTGCTCTGATGTCATGCTGACGTGTGTCAAAAAACTCTTGCGAGCAAAAGGCGCACGTGTCGGATTCTGCAGTCGGATTCAGAGTTCGTGACTCTCCTGTTCGAACTCGTTCATCAAAATGAACAAATCTTTTTTCGAGTCATTTCGTTCATTCAACGAACGAAATGACTCGGAAAAAGACTCGTTCAAAATTAACAAATCTTTTTTCGAGTCATTTCGTTCGTTGAATGAACGAAATGACTCGAAAAAAGATTTGTCCATTTTGATGAACGAGTTCGAACAGGAGAGTCACGAACGTGCATCACAGAACAGAGCAAGGCGAGCATTTGTGCTTATAAGACTTAAACTTTTTTATTTATTTTTTAAATGACCGATCGTTTCGCAAGATAAGACCCTTATGCATCGTCTGGTGTCGTTTAAAGCCATTTGAAGCTGCACTGAAACTGTCATTTGGACCTTGGACCGTTCACAAAAATCCTAGAATGTTTTCATCAAAAACCTTAATTTCTTTTCGACTGAAGAAAGAAAGACATGGACATCTTGGATGGGGGTGAGTAAATTATCAGCAAAAGTTTTTTAAAAAGTGAACTAATCCTTTAATATTTGATTTCAATTCAATCTCTAAAACACATAAGAGAGAGTATTGAGGGCGGCTTTCGTCAAACTGACAGTTTTATTGCCCCCCATAAAGCCCCGCCCCTCCCCGTTTATGACACCGTGGGAATTTCCCACGCTAGACCACACCCCTTCCGGATTGGTCATGTGACCGTGGGAATCCCCCGAGATACTCAGCCCTCCCCTCCCTCCCACTTCCGGCCTGTACACCTGTGCATGGAATTTCTCTCCATGCTAACTCCTCCCCTTCCTCCCCGTTTTGGTCTGAACAGATTAAGCGTGGAAAATCACCGACGATCACTAGGGCTCAATGTAAAAAATGTTCAAAATGATGAAAAACATTAAAAACAATATATTTTAATCTTCTTAAAGAAAATGTAAAATAAAAGCCATAGTCAGAGGTGAGATCAGTGTGTTTTATTTTAAAAGAGGTCTTTCACATTTACATTTGAAGTTGTACTTTTCACAATCACATATAAAAATACATTAAAACAATGTATATCGTTAAAACACATACATTTTAAAAGCATGAGCTGCATACAAGTTCTAGAATTAAAATTATATCATGCAAATAGTTTTATTTTCTAACATACTTTCACAATTACCTAGTATTCAAAGGTATTGAAAACGTTGTACAAAGTTAAAATACACGTCTTTAGCGTTCATACATTTGTAAAATGTTCAAAACGTTAAAACAAAGAATACAACATTTTAAAAATGTTAATTACAAAAGATACATTTAAAACAAATGTTGATCCATAAATATTTTACCTTCACACAGTATTTGTAAAACTATTACATTTTACATAAAAAATCTTTTTAAAAACCGTTTCAAACACATCATATTTAAACTACATGTTTAAAATCATATTAAAAAAGGCCTTTACGCAATTCCGCTTGTTGAAAGAGAACCCAAACTCTTATTATCCAGCTCCACGTTTCATACATTTGTAATACGTTAAAACATCATTGAAAAAAGTTTAAATTGCATTTTAAAAAATGGGAAAAAGTGCATACAGCACCCATGCGTGCACACACCCACGTTCTTATGTCTCATTGGACAGCTGCGACTGACGCTTACGATGACGATTACCCTGCAGCGGCCTGTTGAAAAAGCCACAAACTCAACGTGCACTCACTTGTGATTTTAGCTAGTAGATAACTATTCAGCTACTTCTATGGAAGGATTTAATTCTAGCTCCGCGAAAAATACATGGAGTTTCTTCACGAATTAACCTACGGAATATGTGGGATATGGTTTTCATTTGATTGATCAATGTGGATAACAATGAGAGATTTACATGGAATACAACAGAGGACCCCCGATTTGGTTTTCACAGAGCTTCTCTTTTCATATAAACACATGGATTAACAAGCGGATTAACAAATGGGGATACAGACTGCTCGCGGACCACGTTAATAACGTTACCCAGAGGATTATAATACATCGTGCAGTGAAGCTGAGAGGGTGAAAAGTAGATGACTATGCCGAAACATTATATTGTTTTAACCGGACGTCCTGTAACTTACCCATTCACTTACTCCGAGGCAGAAAAGTAAAAAGTTAACAACATGGCCCTTCGAAACGGACAAACATGCCCGTATATGTTCCCTGATACACGGTCGAAGTCTCCACGAGATAACATTATATACTGTACAGATAAATAACACGGGAGGATCATGTGACATCTAAGTAATAATATGGTGTAAACATTTAGACGGAATGCCTCGATAGCGATCTGCATTAGGGCCCGAGCACCGATGGTGCGAGGACCCTCTTGGAATTGCTCTGTTTATTATTAGGGCCCGAGCCCCAATGGTGCGAGGACCCTCTTGGAATTGCTCTGTTTATTATTAGGGCCCAAGCCTTGAAAAGGCGAAGGCCCTAGTGTTTTCCTAAGGATTATTAGGGCCCAAGCCTTGAAAAGGCGAAGGCCCTATTGTTTTCCTAAGGATTATTCTTTATTATTATTAGATGGTACCCGGGCGTGGCAGGGGGGCTCGACAGCGTTATTATGGGGCTCGACAGGGGCTCGACAGGTTATTATGGGTTGTTTGGAAAGTCATTTTCTATATTTTTCTTACGACTATTTGGGCAATTTTGGGGCCCTTAACGTGCTCAAAAACTCTTGAAACTTTGCACACGGGTCAGAACCCGCGGCCATCAGGGCCGGGCTGAAGCTGGTATCTGGGCGTGGCAGGGGGGCTCGACAGCGCCCCCTGGAACGGGGTCCGAAAACTTGGTCCATAAATCAAACACGCTTGCATGTAATAATATGAAACTCGGTACACATATAGATCTCATCGGTTCATATATCCTTTGTACTTTTACTTTTTACCCCAGCCCAACAGGAAGTCGGCTATTATGGTTTGTTTGGAAGCGTATGCCCCTGGAATTCGATATACTCCTCCTAGAGA
The DNA here is from genome assembly GCA_026230005.1 of Gila orcuttii. NCBI lineage: Eukaryota > Metazoa > Chordata > Actinopteri > Cypriniformes > Leuciscidae > Gila > Gila orcuttii. Next base: position 46,453,740 of record JAPDVR010000004.1, on the reverse strand, counting down.
ATTCAACCAATCGCCACGAAACTCGGTGTGCATGAAGTCAAGACATTGAGGATGAAAAATTGCCTATCTCTAACGGTTTGGCCGTGGCGAGGAAACGAATTTATGGCGAATAATGGAAACAGGAAGTGTGTTATAATTTCGGCATACATTGACTGATCTTGATGAAACTTCAACAGTGTGTTCGCTGTAAGAGGCCGATCACATGGATTTGACTATTGTGAGTCAAAGTTATAGCGCCACCAACTGGCAGCAGGAAGTGTGTCACTTTCAAAATGCTTTGAAATCACCCTCTTATTTTTACCCGATTTGCTTCAAACTTGATGTGTATAATGTAGACACTCGCCAGATGTAGACCTGTGAAAGGATTATTGATATCTTAGATACTGTTGCCATGGCAACGCAGCAAACTTTAATATTTTTTTGGATGCTTTTGAGACTCTTAGCATGCCTGAAATTGCTTAAAATTGCATGAAACTCGACAGACAGATCACATTTATTAGCCAGTAGACATGTGCAAAGTTTCAGAAACGGGTGTGGTGCAGGGACTCAGTAGCGCCACCTTTTGACAAAAGAGGGGGAGTTAGGTCTATAGTTTTATCTACAATCATAAAACTCGGTACGCATATTGTTCAGATCAAACTGGACAACTTTCTAATTAACTGTCATTAGCTCAGACCAAGAGGAAGTCAGATATTTTAGTTTGAATGTGGATGTTTCTGAGAAATTTCTCTCCCTCTCTCTCCGTCTCTGTGTGTGAGGGATTTGTGTATTGCTTTTAATGGATTTCAAGGTTTCAGGGGCTTTTGGGGCTCTTAATGTGCTCAAATACTCTTGCAATTTTGCACACAGGTCAGAACCCACGGCCATCAGGGCCGGGCTGAAGCTGGTACCCGGGCGTGGCAGGGGGGCTCAACAGCGCCCCCTTGAACGGGATCCGACTATTTGGTCCATATATCAAACACGCTTGCATCAATTAATATGAAACTCAGTACACATATAGATCTCATCGGGCCGAACATCTTTCCCCCGGTCAAGTTTTATGCCAGCCCAACAGAAAGTCGGCTATTTTGGGTTGTTTGGAAAACGTTTGCTGTGGAATTTAAAGTACTCCTCCTAGGCAATTCATTCAATCATCGCCAAACTCGGTGTGCATGAAGTCAAGACTTTGAGGATGCTAAATTGCGGACGGATTTTTGATATCTCGAACGGTTTGGCCGCGGCGAGGAAATGAATTTCCATGACTAAAATAGGACATATAAAGTGTGTTATAACTTAGCTAGTTTTATCTACAGTTACAAAACTCAGCGTGTATATTCTTCTCCTCAAGCTGAACAAATTTCTAATTTACAGCCATTAGCTTAGACCAACAGAAAGTCATATATTGTAGTTTGAATGTGGACATTTTCTCTCTCTCTCTCTCTCTCTCTGAGCCAATATGGCAAGCCGTTTTAACATTTAATCATTTTAACCTACTAGTCTCTATTTTCATGCTACTAGTACTTATTTTTTTAGATACTACTATCTATTCAATTAAGTACTAGTACTTATTCATTAGCGACTAGTGCTTGTTCTTTAGTACTAGTGCCTATTCTTTAGATACTATTGCTTATTCTTTAGATATTCTTTTGAATATGTATTAGAAGCTAATGAATAAGTTCTGGTATCTATTTAATAGGTACTAGTATCTAATGACTTAGTACTAGTGTTTATTGAATAAATACTAGTATTTATTAATAGGTACTAGTAACTAAAAAATAAGTACTAGTACCTAATGAATAACTACTAAAATGTAATATATATGTACTAGTCACAATTGGAATACATACTAGTCAGAACTGAATAGTTGGTATCTAAATGACAGATCCCCATAGAAGTCAATGGCAAAAAAAAAATGTCTTACTAGTAACAAAAGAATAAGTAATAGTAACAAGAAATAAGTACTAGTATCTAATGAATAAGTACTAGTATCTAATAATAAGTACTAGTAACTAATGAATAAGTACTAGTAACTAATGAATAAGTACTAGTAACTAATGAACAAGTACTAGTATCTAATGATTAAGTACTAGTACCAATTTAATAGCAACTACAATCTAATGAATAAGTACTAGTAACGAATGAATATGCACTAGTATCTAATAAATAAGGACTAGTATGTAATGAATAAGTACTAGTATCTTTAAAAAGATACTGTGTGTGTGTGTGTGTGTGTGTGTGTGTGTGTGTGTGTGTGTGTGTGTGTGTGTGTGTGTGTGTGTAGGGGAGGGGGGCTAGATTAACCATTTCACTGCTGTGTGGTTTGGCCTGCATTGAAAAGGAAAATAAATGTCTTAAGCCTTGTATTTTTTAAATAAGTTTTATTAATAAAGTAAAGGCATATAACCAGTTTAATTGTAGTGCATTAACAATAGTTTTATATAATTAGTTTATTAATTAAATTAACTTGGTCCATAAACTTGGTCTGAAAATTTGGTCCATAAATCAAACATACTTGCATGTATACTATGTACTATAATAATATAACACTTGGTACACATATAGATCTAATCTGGCCGTACAACTTTCGTGCTATATGTTTTAAGCATGCCCAACAGAAAGTGGGCTATTTTGGTCTGAATGTGGATGTTTTGCAAAACCAGCTTGTACATTTTTACTCACTCCTCTTAAGTGGTTTATTTTATTCCCACCAAACTTTTTCAACATGATGAAAATACATTAAAGATGCTAAATTGTGAACGCATAATGAATATCTCAAATGGTTTTGCTATGGTGAGGGATTAAAGAAATGTAAAAAAGAATCAGGAAACGTCTCATATCTTTCTAAAATGTAATTATACACCATTAAGTTTTATATAAAATTATACAAAAATATTACAACTAAACCCATTTTATTCTTTTTTTTCAATTCAAGAAGTATGAAAAAGTTTAAAACAGGCTATTTAGTGCTATCTGAAAAAATCATTCATAGGGCTATACTGCCCTCTTGTGTCCAAAATGATATCAACATAGTACATAAAACTATTTTATCAGGTATGCCTATTGTATTTATATATAAATATATTAGGTATATGGCTGTGATGATATTTTCCCACCGGTTAACCGACGTGTGACACCAGCGAGGGCTTCTAAATCACTAATATAAAAGTGAAAGTAAGTACGGACGTCTGCACGGACATTGATTATGGTGGCGCTCGCAGTGCGCTGGAATGAATTCCTATGAAAGTTAAGTTTTTTTAGAAATTAACTAAAAAACGTTCGCTCTGTTCTGCTCACTCCTTGCGTTGGACGCGCACCGTTATGAATGCCTGTGCAGCCGTGAGCTTTTTTGCTTGAAATTATTTTACAAAAACGTGCTATATTTCAGATCAATATATTTGTTTTCCTTAAAATTATTCTCATCTGAATTATAAAATATGTATTTTTGTATATGTATTTTTTGTTCTGTTATATATGTATTTTTGATATGTGCCCTCGATGCGAACTTTTGCAGAGCCCACACTGATGCAAACTCTACAGCACACTTCTTTTCGACAGTCAAAGCAGGGTTACATTTTTGCACGTCGTGCACAATAACCCTAAAGGCACCGGGGTTGCGGCTTGTTTTTATATATATATATATTGTTATATATAATATATTGTTATATATATATATATTGTTTTATATATATATATATATATATATATATATATATATATATATATATATATATTGAACTGCATATATATAGCTGCGAGCAGCGATGAAGGGCCAACGCCATCGGCTTGGGCCCGTAATCGCTGCTCGCAGCTATATTTATTATTATTATTATTATTCTCCGCAATGAATCGTATTTTTGAGGGCCTATGTCATAGATCGCACCTCTGTGGCTCTCTCCGCTCATCCTAGAACACCGTCACCAGAGTATTGAACTGCATTTCCCATAAGCCCCGTACCTAGGTCTAATTATCTGCACAGGTGTTCCCACTTCTCCTCTCCATATAAACTGCCTTCTGACTCTCACACTTTGCGAAGTCTTGTTCTGCCCCGGCTAACATTACCAAGCGTTTATCTACTGTCTATTGATTCCCCGTGTTTTGACCTTTGCCCGTTTCATCGACTCCTGTCTCCTTGCCTGCTGCCTGCCTTGACCTTTTGCCTGTTATCGTTTGGATTCTGGATATTGCCGCCTGCCCTGATCACTGCCTGGTATCGTTTATGCTCTTGGACTGCCTGCTACATTGTCTATGCTGTTGTCTGATTTCTGCCTGTTTGACTATCCTGAATAAACCACTGCAAATGGATCCGACTGTCTCTGACTCTGCATCAAAGAAGACTTCGCCACCACAGGATCCAGCAGCCATGTATCGTCTTACTACTGAGGTTACTTCTCAAGCGTCTGTTCTAGCTTCACACCAGCAACAACTCGTCAAGTTGACTGCACTTACCGAACAGCTTGTGAATTCCATGCAGACACTCACTGCACGTACCCCCGCACCAGCTACAGCCGCGGCAACTTCGGATCAACCCACTCCAAGTGTGAGTGACCCATCCAACAATCCTCGACTATCTCTTCCAGACAAATATGATGGATGTCCCTCCAGATGTAAAGGATTTCTGTTGCAATGCTCAATCTTTATCAACCAACAACCACAGTTTTACCGCACTGACGATAGTCGCGTATCATTCATCTGTTCACTGTTGACCGGAAGAGCTCTGGAGTGGGCAACGGCACTTTGGGAGGGTGGTCATCTATCCTTTCCTTCATATAACAGTTTCCTCCAACAGTTCAGAGAGGTGTTTGAGCATCCCGCCGGTGGAAAGGAACCGGGCGAACTTCTGCTGTCGCTACATCAGGGCGGATCTTCGGCTGCAGATTACACCCTCTCGTTCCGCACACTAGCCGCACAAACTGGCTGGGAGGAGGGTCCGCTGAAATTACTCTATCGTAAGGGTCTCAATGTCGATCTCCAGGGGGAATTGGCATGTCGGGATGAGGGGAAATCACTCAATCAGCTCATGGATCTATCCATTCGTCTTGACAATTTGATGCGAGCTCGGCGAGCTCCGCAGATGCACAGATTCACTGAATACTCAGCCGTTAGTCAAAATACCGAACCCATGCAGATCGGCTACACTCGCCTAACGCCCGAAGAGAGAGAGAGGAGATTACGCAATCATTTATGTTTGTACTGTGGACAATCCGAACACATGAGGGCAACCTGTCCTAAACGTCCCATCTCCCGAGATTCTGCTGCGGTGAGTTCCCATTCCAGTTCTTCAAAATCCTTTGAACTTGATGTTACCATGTGTTTTGATAATGAGACGGTTAATACCACCGCTTTAATAGACTCTGGAGCTGCAGGTAATTTCATTGATCTGTCTTTCGCGAGAACTCATCATCTTCCTCTTCTTCCATGTAAATCCCGGGTGGCTGTGGCAGCATTAGACGGGCGCCCGTTGGGAACAGGAGAGATCCAATACATCTCTCAAGAGGTCATCTTACACACCAGTACTCTTCATGCTGAACTCATTCAACTATTCACGATCGAATCCCCACGACACCCCATCATTCTTGGTTTACCCTGGCTGGAGAAGCACAACCCCGTAATTTCATGGACCGAGAAGCAGATAACCCAATGATCTAAAACCTGTCAAGAAGAATGTCTGCACTCACTTACCAAAATCACTCCAAATTCCATCCACTCTGAGAATCCCGATCTGCCGAAGATTCCTGTTCAGTATCAGGATCTTTCTCTAGCCTTCAGTGAGAGCCAAGCCACTCAACTTCCTCCTCATCGATCCCATGACTGTGCTATTGATCTCATCCCAGGAGCCACTCCCACAAGAGGAAGAATTTTCCCTCTCTCAAAGCCCGAATCCGAAGCCATGAACACTTACATAGAGGAACAGCTTTCCAGAGGATTCATAAAACCATCCACAACGTTTCCTGGGCTTTGCCAACTTCTATCGTCGGTTCATTAGAAATTTCAGCATCATCGCAGCACATCTCACATCCCTACTTCAAGGTGGAGTACAACGGTTAAAGTGGTCATCCAAGAGTATTGCAGCATTTCAACAGCTCAAGGAGAAATTCACGACAGCCCCCATTCTGCACCACCCAGATCCTGAACGTGAGTTTATTGTGGAAGTAGACGCTTCCAATACAGGAATCGGGGCTATATTGTCACAACGGCAGGGCAATCCAGCGAAACTTTTCCCCTGCGCCTATTATTCTCGCAAACTTACTCCAGCTGAACGCAACTATGATGTAGGTGACAGAGAACTTCTGGCAATGAAGGCAGCATTGGAAGAATGGCGGCACTGGTTGGAGGGAGCTCATCTGCCCTTCACGGTACTAACTGAGACCACCGTAACTTAGAATACATTAAGGCTGCCAAAAGACTGAACCCCAGACAGGCCAGGTGGTCCCTCTTCTTCACCAGATTTGATTTCAAGGTAACCTATCGCCCAGGCTCCAAGAATGGCAAGGCCGACTCTTTGTCTCGTCAGTTTGACAACTCCTCTAGCCCTCTTTCACCTGATCCTATACTTCCTACGACACTTATTCTTGATCCAGTACAGTGGGACATAATGACCGAAATTTCATCCGCACAGAGTGAGGAACAATCACCGCCTGAATGCCCTCCAGATCGTACCTACGTGCCTACCCGTCTCCGCACACGAGTATTACAATGGGTGCACAATACTCCCAGTGCAGGACATCCCGGGATCACAGCTACTACTCATCTTGTAATGAATCGTTTCTGGTGGTCAACGCTTCAGGCCGACGTGATAACCTTTGTGCATCAATGCACCACTTGTAACATTGCCAAATCATCCCATCAGAGACCAGCCGGGTTACTTCAACCACTCCCTGTACCACAACGTCCATGGTCGCACATTGCTATTGACTTTATAACTGATCTACCTTCCTCACAGAACTATACGACCATTCTGACTGTGGTTGATCGATTCTCGAAGGCTTGCAGATTTATTCCGTTGACCAAACTACCCACAGCTTTACAAACAGCAGAGGCTTTAGTGCAACAGGTCTTCAGACTGTACGGATTACCTGAGGATATTGTATCGGATAGGGGTCCCCAGTTCACCTCCCGGGTTTGGCATGCGCTATGTGGTCAGCTGAACATCAATGTCAGTTTGACGTCTGGCTACCATCCACAGTCTAACGGGCAAGTAGAGCGGTTAAATCAGGAGCTCACCCGCTTCCTACGTACATATTGTCATCAAAATCAGCAGGATTGGAGCCGTTTTCTCATGTGGGCCGAGTACGCCCAGAATTCATTGCGCAAACCTTCTACTGGCCTCACTCCCTTCCAATGTGTGCTAGGTTATCAACCCCCTCTGTTTCCCTGGTCTGGGGAACCTACGGATCTCCCGGCCATTAACGCTTGGCTACAAAGAAGTGAGGAGACCTGGAATAATGCTCACGTACACCTTCAACGAGCAGTTCGCAGAGTCAGAGAACAGGCTGATCGTCACCGGAGAAGGGGACCTAACTACCTTCTGGGACAATGGGTATGGCTGTCATCCAGGGACCTCCGTCTTCGTCTTCCCAGCAAGAAGCTAAGTCCTAGGTACGTGGGTCCATTTAAGATTCTTAGACAAATTACACCAGTCTCATACCGTCCCGTATTGCCATCCACTTACCGCATATCTCCCACTTTTCATGTTTCATTGCTCAAACCTGCCGGAGTTCCGAGTGGAGAGAGGGACCAGGACGAGGCTGCGGAGACAAGCTCCCCTCCCATCATCATCGAGGGCGAGGAGGCTTACCGTGTAAAAGAGATTCTCGACTCAAGACGCCGAGGCAGGGAGCTACAGTACTTGATCGACTGGGAGGGGTATGGTCCAGAAGAAAGATCCTGGGTCAAATCACAAGATATACTGGATCCCGCACTTACCACCGAGTTTCATCAAAACCATCCCACAAGACCTGCCCCCAGACCCCGTGGAAGACCTCGGCTTCGCACTGGTCCTCGCTTCCGGAGCCGCTCGCAGGAGGGGGGCTCTGTCATAGATCGCACCTCTGTGGCTCTCTCCGCTCATCCTAGAACATCGCCACCAGAGTATTGACCTGCATTTCCCATAAGCCCCGTACCTAGGTCTAATTATCTGCACAGGTGTTCCCACTTCTCCTCTCCATATAAACTGCCTTCTGACTCTCACACTTTGCGAAGTCTTGTTCTGCCCCGGCTAACATTACCAAGCGTTTATCTACTGTCTATTGATTCCCCGTGTTTTGACCTTTGCCTGTTTCATCGACTCCTGTCTCCTTGCCTGCTGCCTGCCTTGACCTTTTGCCTGTTATCGTTTGGATTCTGGATATTGCCGCCTGCCCTGATCACTGCCTGGTATCGTTTATGCTCTTGGACTGCCTGCTACATTGTCTATGCTGTTGTCTGATTTCTGCCTGTTTGACTATCCTGAATAAACCACTGCAAATGGATCCAACTGTCTCTGACTCTGCATCACAGCCTAAACATGCACGAAAACTCACGAAAATTTGCACACGCGTCAGAACTGGCGAAAATTTACATCTGATATGTGTTTCAGAATTGGGCGGGGCAAAATGGCTCGATAGCGCCACCTATAAAGGTTCAACAGAGTGCGCCTCCCGCTACGTTTCACGTACGTGTACGAAATTCGGTACATACATGTAATGGCCCAATACCTAAAAAAAAGTCTCTTGGAGGATAGCCCTAAACACAACAGGAAGTCAGCCATTTTGAACTTCCTCTCAGATTTTTGTGCAGTTTTTGCCATTTTCAGGCCTCGTACTTTAACGAACTCCTCCTACAGTTTTAATCTGATCATCTTCAAATTTGGTGAGTGTAATCTTAAGGCCTTTGCGACGTTAAATTGCGAAGATCTTGAGTTTTCGTTGAAGGGCGTGTCCTCGGCGGCCTGACAAATTTCGATGTTTCGCCATGAAACAGGAAGTTGCTGTAACTCAGGCAAACAATGTCCAATCAGCCCCAAACTTCACACGTTTGATAAGAGTTCTGTCCTGAACACACATCCATGCTCATATTCAGTTATAGTCATAGCGCCACCTACTGGCAACAGGAAGTGACATGTTTAACACTGTTGTGGACTCCTAATAACATGTAAAAAAGTGCCAGCAAGTGCTAAACATGCTAGCAACATACTAGAAACATGCTAAAACATGCTAGCAAACACTTAGCTAAGTACTAAAGCATGCTATAACTGCAATTAAATAGGAATTTGCTGTAACTCAGGCATGAAATATCAAATATTCCCCAAACTTAACACGTTTAAGAGTCATTGGCCTGAACACATCTACATGAGAATATTCAGTTATAGTAATAGCGCCACCTACTGGCAACAGGAAGTGACATGTTTAACACTGTGATGCAGTACTGGCAACATATTAAATACGCCATTGAATTATAAACATGTTATAAACATGTTAAAACATGCTAGCAATTCATAGCTAAGTGATAAAGCATGCTAATGCAATGAAACAGGAAGTTGTTGTTACTTAAGAAGGCAATGTCCAATCTGCCCCAAACTTCACACGTTTGATAAGAGTTCTGCCCTGAACACACCTACATGACAATTTTCAGTTAAAGTAATAGCGCCACCTACTGGCAACAGGAAGTGATATGTTTAACAGTGTGATGCAGTACTAGCAACATAGTAAATATGCCTTTGAATTATAAACATGTTAAAACATGCTAGCAATTCTTAGCTAAGTGCTAAAGCATGCTAATGCAATGAAGCAGGAAGTTGTTGTTACTTAAGAAGGCAATGTCCAATCTGCCCCAAACTTCACACGTTTGATAAGAGTCCTGCCCTGAACACATCTACATGACAATTTTAAGTTAAAGTAATAGCGCCATCTACTGTCGACAGGAAGTTACATGTTTTACACTGTGATGCAGTAAGCTACTAGCAACATATTAAATATGCCATTGAGTTCTAAACATTCTAGAAACATGCTAAAACATGCTAGCAACACTTATCTGAGTGATAACGCATGCTTTTATCCCCATAATAAAGGACATTTTTGTAACTGACTTTGACATACTCCTAAATTTACCTACTTAAATGCACATTGCCCACCGTGCTTTGTCTTCCTAAAGCCACCGGGTGGCGGTGGCACGGGTGCGAGGGCCCTTTCAATGCTGCTTGCAGCTTTAATTATTATTATTATTATTATTGTTCTCCGCAATGAATCGCATTTTTGAGGGCCTAAATATGCACGTAAACTCACGAAAATTTGCACACGCATCAAAACTGGCGAAAATTTACATCTGATATGTGTTTCAGAATTGGGCGGGGCAAAATGGCTCGATAGCGCCACCTATAAAGGTTCAACAGAGTGCGCCTCCCGCTACGTTTCACGTACGTGTACGTAATTCGGTACATACATATAATGGCCCAAAACCTACAAAAAAGTATTCTGGAGGATAGCCCTAAACACAACAGGAAGTCAGCCATTTTGAACTTCCTCTCAGATTTTTGTGCAGTTTTTGCCATTTTCAGGCCTCATACTTTAACGAACTCCTCCTACAGTTTTAATCTGATCATCTTCAAATTTGGTGAGTGTAATCTTAAGGCCTTTGCGACGTTAAATTGCGAAGATCTTGAGTTTTCGTTGAAGGGCGTGTCCTCGGCGGCCTGACAAATTTCGATGTTTCGCCATGAAACAGGAAGTTGCTGTAACTCAGGCAAACAATGTCCAATCTGCCCCAAACTTCACACGTTTGATAAGAGTTCTGTCCTGAACACACATCCATGCTCATATTCAGTTATAGTCATAGCGCCACCTACTGACAACAGGAAGTGACATGTTTAACACTGTTGTGGACTCCTAATAACATGTAAAAAAGTGCCAGCAAGTGCTAAACATGCTAGCAACATACTAGAAACATGCTAAAACATGCTAGCAAACACTTAGCTAAGTGCTAAAGCATGCTATAACTGCAATTAAATAGGAATTTGCTGTAACTCAGGCATGGAATATCAAATATTCCCCAAACTTAACACGTTTGATAAGAGTCATGGCCTGAACACATCTACATGAGAATATTCAGTTATAGTAATAGCGCCACCTACTGGCAACAGGAAGTGACATGTTTAACACTGTGATGCAGTACTAGCAACATATTAAATATGCCATAGAATTATAAACATGTTATAAACATGTTAAAACATGCTAGTAATTCATAGCTAAGTGATAAAGCATGCTAATGCAATGAAACAGGAAGTTGTTGTTACTTAAGAAGGCAATGTCCAATCTGCCCCAAACTTCACACATTTGATAAGAGTTCTGCCCTGAACACACCTACATGACAATTTTCAGTTAAAGTAATAGCGCCACCTACTGGCAACAGGAAGTGACATGTTTAACAGTGTGATGCAGTACTAGCAACATAGTAAATATGCCTTTGAATTATAAACATGTTAAAACATGCTAGCAATTCTTAGCTAAGTGTTAAAGCATGGTAATGCAATGAAGCAGGAAGTTGTTGTTACTTAAGAAGGCAATGTCCAATCTGCCCCAAACTTCACACGTTTGATAAGAGTCCTGCCCTGAACACATTTTACATGACAATTTTAAGTTAAAGTAATAGCGCCATCTACTGTCGACAGGAAGTTACATGTTTTACACTGTGATGCAGTAAGCTACTAGCAACATATTAAATATGCCATTGAGTTCTAAACATTCTAGAAACATGCTAAAACATGCTAGCAACACTTATCTGAGTGATAACGCATGCTATTATCCCCATAATAAAGGACATTTTCGTAACTGACTTTGACATACTCCTAAATTTACCTACTTAAATGCACATTGCCCACCGTGCTTTGTCTTCCTAAAGCCACCGGGTGGCGGTGGCACGGGTGCGAGGGCCCTTTCAATGCTGCTTGCAGCTTTAATTATTATTATTATTATTATTGTTCTCCGCAATGAATCGCATTTTTGAGGGCCTAAACATGCACGTAAACTCACGAAAATTTGCACACGCATCAAAACTGGCGAAAATTTACATCTGATATGTGTTTCAGAATTGGGCGGGGCAAAATGGCTCGATAGCGCCACCTATAAAGGTTCAACAGAGTGCGCCTCCCGCTACGTTTCACGTACGTGTACGAAATTCGGTACATACATATAATGGCCCAATACCTACAAAAAAGTCTTTTGGAGGATAGCCCTAAACACAACAGGAAGTCAGCCATTTTGAACTTCCTCTCAGATTTTTGTGCAGTTTTTGCCATTTTCAGGCCACATACTTTAACGAACTCCTCCTACAGTTTTAATCTGATCATCTTCAAATTTGGTGAGTGTAATCTTAAGGCCTTTGCGACGTTAAATTGCGAAGATCTTGAGTTTTCGTTGAAGGGCGTGTCCTCGGCGGCCTGACAAATTTCGATGTTTCGCCATGAAACAGGAAGTTGCTGTAACTCAGGCAAACAATGTCCAATCTGCCCCAAACTTCACACGTTTGATAAGAGTTCTGTCCTGAACACACATCCATGCTCATATTCAGTTATAGTCATAGCGCCACCTACTGGCAACAGGAAGTGACATGTTTAACACTGTTGTGGACTCCTAATAACATGTAAAAAAGTGCCAGCAAGTGCTAAACATGCTAGCAACATACTAGAAACATGCTAAAACATGCTAGCAAACACTTAGCTAAGTGCTAAAGCATGCTATAACTGCAATTAAATAGGAATTTGCTGTAACTCAGGCATGGAATATCAAATATTCCCCAAACTTAACACGTTTGATAAGAGTCATGGCCTGAACACATCTACATGAGAATATTCAGTTATAGTAATAGCGCCACCTACTGGCAACAGGAAGTGACATGTTTAACACTGTGATGCAGTACTAGCAACATAGTAAATATGCCATAGAATTATAAACATGTTATAAACATGTTAAAACATGCTAGTAATTCATAGCTAAGTGATAAAGCATGCTAATGCAATGAAACAGGAAGTTGTTGTTACTTAAGAAGGCAATGTCCAATCTGCCCCAAACTTCACACATTTGATAAGAGTTCTGCCCTGAACACACCTACATGACAATTTTCAGTTAAAGTAATAGCGCCACCTACTGGCAACAGGAAGTGACATGTTTAACAGTGTGATGCAGTACTAGCAACATAGTAAATATGCCTTTGAATTATAAACATGTTAAAACATGCTAGCAATTCTTAGCTAAGTGTTAAAGCATGGTAATGCAATGAAGCAGGAAGTTGTTGTTACTTAAGAAGGCAATGTCCAATCTGCCCCAAACTTCACACGTTTGATAAGAGTCCTGCCCTGAACACATTTTACATGACAATTTTAAGTTAAAGTAATAGCGCCATCTACTGTCGACAGGAAGTTACATGTTTTACACTGTGATGCAGTAAGCTACTAGCAACATATTAAATATGCCATTGAGTTCTAAACATTCTAGAAACATGCTAAAACATGCTAGCAACACTTATCTGAGTGATAACGCATGCTATTATCCCCATAATAAAGGACATTTTCGTAACTGACTTTGACATACTCCTATATTTACCTACTTAAATGCACATTGCCCACCGTGCTCTGTCTTCCTAAAGCCACTGGGTGGCGGTGGCACGGGTGCGAGGGCCCTTTCAATGCTGCTTGCAGCTTTAATTCTCTCTTATGATCGTATTATACAATAAAATATGTGTTTACAATTAGTTGCACGCATAGGCTACACATACTCCTCAAAATCCTTAGTTGACAACACTTGATTTTAACTATTATTTACATTGAACAAGCACATCTGCACATTCTCTCTCCATTAGATGAATTCCAACTTCCCGGAGCAAATTAATTAAAAAACAACAATAATACAAATAGTTTAAGTCGACATAAACAAAACACCCCCAGATCATCCCAGAAGTTATAGTAAACATTTACAATATGGAAATAGATTCTGTCAGTTTTGTAATGCAAACACATTTGAGGGTTAACGTTACCTGGCCTTGTAAAGGCTATGGATAAAATTCAAGCATAGTCTTTATGCAACAATCACGCGTCCACAATTTACTACAAAAGCGTGTACTGTGTATAAGAAAAGAGACATTTAGTATGTGAACACTGTGCATTTGTACTAGAAGATAGATGGTAATTTTGCATTATTTTGTAAAGGACAAACAAAAATGGATCATTATTAAATCCATAAATTACTAATCTTACATTCTGGCATATACGTGCTGTTGACTTCCGGCTTATTCACATTCTTGCACATGGGGATTCAAAAGAGATTGTTTTTCCCGTTGTAAATTTGGGTATTATAGTATGTTAGTATTATAGTAGTATAGTATTATAGTATGTTGGCATTAGTGGAATTGCACTAGCATGGTTTAAATCATACTTATCTGACCGTTTTCAGTTTGTAGCAGTAAATGAAGAGATGTCTTATCGATCACAAGTTCAGTATGGCGTACCACAAGGCTCAGTATTAGGACCGCTGCTGTTCACTCTGTACATGCTACCATTAGGAGATATCATTAGGAAATATGGAATTAGCTTTCACTGTTATGCTGATGATACTCAGCTTTATATTTCTTCAAAACCTAACGAAACTTACCAATTCACAAAGTTAACGAATGCATAGCTGATATAAAAAATTGGATGACCAGTAATTTCTTACTACTAAATTCTGAAAAAACAGAGATTCTAATCATTGGACAAAAAACTTTCACACGTAATAACCTAGAATACTGTCTAACACTTGATGGCTGCTCTGTTAAGTCTTCGTGGTCAGTTAGGAACCTGGGTGTGCTCTTTGATACCAATCTTTCATTTGAAAGTCACGTGTCTAGTATCTGTAAATCCGCATTTTTCTATCTTAAAAATATATCTAAATTATGTCATATGCTCTCACTGACAAATGCGGAACAATTAGTTCATGCGTTCATGACCTCAAGGCTAGATTATTGTAATGCTCTACTTGGTGGTTGCCCTGCACGCTTAATAAACAAACTACAGCTAGTTTAAAACGCAGCAGCTAGAGTTCTTACCAGAACAAGGAAGTATGACCATATTAGCCCGGTTCTGTCAACACTGCATTGGCTACCTATTAAACATCGTATAAATTTTAAAATATTGCTGATTACTTACAAAGCACTAAATGGTTTAGCTCCCCAGTACTTGAGCGAGCTCTTAACGCATTATAGTCCTTCACGTCTATTGCGATCTCAAAATTCTGGCCAGTTGATAATACCTAGAATGTCAAAATCGACTGCTGGCGGTAGATCCTTTTCCTATTTAGCACCAAAACTTTGGAACAATCTTCCTAACATGGTCCGGGAAGCAGACACAGTCTGTCAGTTTAAATCTAGACTAAAAACACATCTCTTTGGCTTAGCATACACATAGCACACTATAGACTTTTATAACTCAATGTTAGGCTGCGTAGTTTAGATCAGCCGGAACCGGGAACACTTCCCATGATTCCTGATGTACTTTGTACATCATGGGAAGGATGGCGTCTACGCTAATATTAGTCTCTCTGTTTATCCCGAGGTTTACCGCAAACCACCGGATGCAGGCCATATCCAGATCTGAGGAAGGACCATCACCTGGACACGACGACAACGCATCCCTGAAGTGCCAGCCTCATCAACACTGAAGGCCTCATGGACACCTCAACACACTCATCTCCACACCGGCGTGATGACTCCGACCCAACCAGATGAACTGGATAAATATCGTGAAAGTTCTGATCACATCTGACTCCTGACATTATGCTGCCTAAATCATAATCATTCACTGTTCGTTCGTTGGCCAAAGAAGGACTGGCCCCCCGACTGAGCCTGGGTTCTCCCAAGGTTTTTTTCTCCATTCTGTCACCTGATGGAGTTTTGGTTCCTTGCCACTGTTGCCTTTTTCGTCTCTCTTCGCCTTTGTCGCCATTGGCTTTTGGCTTGCTTAGTTGGGGACATTTAACATTTAATTTTGAATTTAACAATACTATTATAACATTATTTTCCTGTTATCTCTGTGAAGCTGCTTTGAAACAATTTGTATTGTAAAAAGCGCTATATAAATAAAGGTGACTTGACTTGACTTGACTATGTTTTTAGATTATTTATTTTGACAGCTAATATAGAAAGTTGAAGAGTTTGTTGATTATATCAATTCAATGAAGATTGAATAATCTTTGAATTACAGTAATTATTTGTGCGTCTCATCCATGAAGGTGCAACAGTGTTGGAGGTTTTGAGAACCAGAACCAAGATAACTGAGCAGTTGAACTTTAGCTATAGTCTGTGCACCCGATTTATTAATATGACTGGAGGTGGTGAGTAATAAATAATAATAATAATTTAAAAAATCACTCCGTATTCCATGATTCCTAATTCATAACTGTATTCAGTTGTTTAGGCACTAAACCAGTCCAATACATTAGTCAAACTCATTTTTATGTTAAAATAATTAAGATTTCATGGCTCCACCAGGACAGGTTTTTCTTTTAAGTTTTTCTTTTAATCTTTTTAATCTTTTTTACCAAAGATTAAAATGTTGAAGTTCAGGGCGTTTATTAAATTGTCTTGAGTAAAATGAAACGCAATATACCTATTGTATATAGGCCTAACCCTACACATCAGCTTTAAAACAGTAATCTACATTCTGAATAAACCATTATTACGTCTGTAACATACATATTCTTTGAGGTGGGGAAAACTGTTTCCAATCACAATTAAACAAAAACAAATAAACATATAGCAAGAAGCACTGAGATAATGTCGAGTAACACAAAACAGATCTAAGAACTCAATACATTACATTATCATTCTACAAATAATGGTTTTGCTGTAACACAATGGTCTTTTCGATACATGTAAAGACTTGGCATTGCTTAAACTCAATTTAAACAGCTTGTCTATTATTGAAAAGATGCTGTGTAACACAGATATGGGTATAATACGAACCATTTGTCCATTTTTTAAAATGCAGCTAAACAAAAGAATGAAGATAATCTAATTATTATTATTATTATTATTATTTAATACCTCCTAATGGTTTGGATTAGGGTTGCATGTTGTACAATACGGTTTTTATGATCTCGGACATGACCACAAAAGAAAGATTTTTTAAAAACAATTTATTTCAACAATATATTGAGAGATAAACAGTATATTCATACATTGAAACGTTATACAGTATATTCATACATTGAGGCGTTAAAAAACAATAAGTAAAAGTAAAACAATAACAATGACATTAAAGTTTGTCTAACCAGAAAATTATTTTTTTGCACCCTGTCTTGTCTTGCTCTAGGATGTAGCTGACTAGAGTTTCAACCATTTCGCCGACGTCACAGAATTTCTCATTTTTTGAAAACAGTGACGCACATAGATCTGTTACAAATGAACACATACAGAGAACTCCAAACTCATTACTACAGTCAAACACCACACCCAGAACTTTTCTGAGGATTACACAGATCGGCTCGTTGGCATTAAGACACACGATCGTAACATCATGCCATGAATTTGTTAGGCCTCTTACAATCATTTCATTTTTGAGATTTGTTACACGACTGGTATCTCCCGCACAGTCGTTATTCGAATCACACGCAGCATCGATGATCTTATGCATCAAGTCAACCATCTGGCCTCTAAAATAATCTTCAAACATACAGTCTATGGTAGCTCTTAAACGACACTCTTTGCTCGTGGCACACTCGAACACCGTAGGCTTGTGCGCAGCATCTTCAGAACTCAACGGGCAGTCGCGCTCCATCAAGCTTTTAGTTCGAAGTTTTTAGAACAAAACGTCGTGGATGGTATAAACTTTGTCCCCTATCCGATGTTGAAAGATTCGGATAGTTCCTGGAATGTCATGTGATTGAGTCCTTGCAGCACAATCGTCCAAGTCTTGTGCATTAACACTCTGAAGTTTGGGGTTATGGGTCAGATCCTCCATAGTGATGTTAGTCGAAGAAGCACAATTCGTGTCATGCTCAGATTTACTAGAATGTTGAAGCGTTCTTTGGTTGTCCATGTAACAATCAGACAATGTTCCTTCAACCTTTGATCGCTGAGATGTTGTAGTAGTGCAGATGTCCACGCTGGAACTTGTACTGTCCTGTTAGTTCACCAGCTCTGTGTATCTCTGTGAGATCATCAGGTCGGGTATACAACGCCGCTGGAGGGGGGTGTATAGGGGTGTAGCCGTCATGACGTCGTAAACAGTGGGTGTAACTGTTGTTTAGTGACATACACAATGTGCATGATCCCTGAGAGAAGTTTATTATTTTCACTCCAATTACAAAATTTTGATTAAACATTACAAGGTCGAAAACATATGCATGGTGGATTGCTCGTAATAAGAGGTGTAACAAGCATTTAGAAAGTAGATAGGACGTATTTAATTTTGTGTAGGCCTTATAAGTTAACTTTTACCAAATATTAAGATGTTAAAGTTCAGTTATAGACCTTTAGCGCATTCAAATGTATTGAGTTAAAATTAAAACATGATATATCACATAAAACACGTCATTACCGTATTCAGTGTTGTTTAATAACTTCAATAGTTATCAAACACCAGTTGATTTAAGTTTTTTTCTTCAAACAAAGTGACAAAAGTAATTTTATGATAAATCATCGTACACAGCTGGGCTGTGTTTTGTTGCATACACAGATTTTGAGGGTCACTTTAGATTTCAATTTAAGGCACATTTCACAACTCTTGTAAATGTTTTCTTTTGCTGTAGATTAGGTGATGCAGGAAACCCCTGCGATAGGTGTGAGAGAGACATACGCAAGACATTTCTACGGCTGATGACATTCTAAGAACGTAGTAAATGTACGAATAACCTTTGTATTTTAACTTTATACAGCTTTTTAAAAAAAGTTTTAAAAATGTGATAGTAAACTTTTCAATATATGTAAAAATCGAAACTTTTCTTTAATTAAAAACAACTCCCTGATCTTACCACTCCCACCCAATAGGCTACATTGTAGGTTTTTGTTTGTGTTTGTGTGTGTGTGTGTGTGTACTTCTTCTGAGACATAATTTTATTTGTTATAAAACTGTAAAAAGTCCCCTTTGGAAATGGACTCTTCCATACACCCCCGCTTCTGTTCGTGATTTGGACTGTTCAAAAACTCTCCGGGAAGTTGGAAAACATCTAATGGAGAGAGAATGTGCAGATGTGCTTGTTCAATGTAAATAATAGTTAAAATCAAGTGTTGTCAACTAAGGATTTTGAGGAGTATGTGTATGCGTGCAACTAATTGTAAATACATTTGCATATTTTATTGTATAATACGATCATAAGAGAGAATGAAGATCGCTATCGAGGCATTCCGTCTAAATGTTTACACCATATTATTACTTAATGTCACATGATCCTCCCGTGTTATTTATCTGTACAGTATATAATGTTATCTCGTGGAGACTTTGAGACTTCGATCGGGGGTCCTCTGTTGTATTCCATGTAAATCTCTCATCGTTATCCACATTGATCAATCAAATGAAAACCATATCCCACATGTTCCGTAGGTTCGTGAAGAAACTCCATGTATTTTTAGCGGAGCTAGAATTAAATCCTTCCATAGAAGTAGCAGTTGTAGCTGAATAGTTATCTACTAGCTAAAATCACAAGTGAGTGCACGTTGAGTTTGTGGCTTTTTAAAAAGGCCGCTGCAGGCTAATCGTCATCGTAAGCGTCAGTCGCAGCTGTCCAATGAGACATAAGAACGTGGGTGTGTGCACGCTGTGCATGCATGGGTGCTGTATGCACTTTTTCCCACGCTCCAGGGCTGCGTTCCAGTCCAAAATTGACATGCCCTTCACTCGCTAACTTCCCTCCGTCTCGTTCACTCGGATGTGTGTCATTGCTTACGTTGCACGAGTGTCCACTTCTGGCAGAAACTGCAATGGGCTGAACTGGAACGTCCTAAGCATAGACAGTAAAAGAAATGGACACAGCGACCCCATTGATTTCAACGGAGAAGACTGAAGCCCGATTATTGCACTTCCTGTCTGATGGCTGAGCGACTGCGCAGGCTCAAACTGAGCGTGACGACAGTCTGACAGTTGTAAATCTTCTAGTAGCTGTGGCAAATCAAATCTGAATCACCTAATTTCTCAAAAAACGTTGTTGAAATATTTTGTCCCGTTGTTTTTATGGACTCTCTATCTATGGGCTTCTCCCTTGACTTTATGCCTCTATGTCCCCCCGATTGCCTCATAGACAGTAAAAGATTGCCTGCGAGCTTCTCCTCCTGTCTATACTGTAATGTCTCTATTGTGCGACATAAAGTCGCGTTGTTATGACGCAATCGTTAGCCTGTTTTAACAAAAACGGCTTCTACGGGGCCATAACGTAAGATACAAAGTAATGGAGCCTTTTATACATTGTCGTGTTTATTTAGAAATAAATAATGGACAAATGAGGTCTTTGGACGCCTCAGATGTAAAGTTATTCGCTGTCAAAGTGACGCCAAAATAAATGGGAGTCAATGGAATGCTAACAGCAGGTGAAGTTCTGCTACAATGGCGGCTCCCGCGAGGCTTCAACTTCCGGCTGATGGATTGAGAGGCATCCAGCTGCAGCCCCGCAGACTCACTTCTCGCTAGACACCAGTGGCTGGACACCAGTGGATGGACAGCAGACGTCATTTCCGGATCGTCATTCACTTTTCAAATTGACGTCATTTCCGTATCGTCATTCACTTTTCAAATTTGACGCGCCATGCAGATGTCAGCGGTAAGAAAAAATAATAAACTGTCGATGATTTATAGGTCATGTCAGAATTCAAATGCACAAACTAGCTAGTTAAAAAAAAATCGTCTTGTTTTCAAGGTAGACTGTGTCGTGTTTTTTAAAGGTATTAGTGAACTCTGGTGTGCCTCAATTATAGAGCTAGGTTGCTACAATAGAACACTTGACTTGTACTCTAATATAGTTAAATATAAACATGCTCATTCTAATAATATTGTACATCTGTTCTTGCTTTAGGTGTGGTGAATGTCAAAAAACTGCCCCAGGCTGTAAGAGACATGTGTGTCCCTTTTAAAATTGTACAATGCAGAAATTGCAGATGTTTTTTCAAAGACTGGGTGGGGTAATGTGGAAACGGAAGACGTGGAGACCTGCGAGGGTTTTATACAGACCCTGAATTTCCTGAGCATTGCCCAGACTGCCAGTTTTAGGGGGCAGGAATGAGGTGTGTGGTGTGCACAGTGTGCAATAGTTTATTTGGAACTGTTCATGTTTTATTTTCTCTTAAAATAGTACTTCCCCCATAACCTTACGGGCCTGACTGTGGCATCTTCATTCTGATGGTCAGATTTTACTAATTAGATTGTGTAATTTCCAATAAATATTGCAAAACCATGAAGTGTTAATTTGATCTGGATTGTTTGGTAAATTGTCTGATCATGTGAATCTACATATATTTTAAAAACAGAAGTGGTTACATTTACACAAAAAAAAAAAAAAAAGAATTGAATATCCAAATGGGCAAGGCAAAAAACTGTCGTCAATTAACATGTACAAGTCTGTTGTATTGACAAAACGTTATAGTCCATTGATCTAGGCTAAATTTAAGTCACAAAAAATAGTGATATGATCTGAACAATTTTTTCAAGGTGGTTCTTGTGAATGCAGTTTGCAAGAATTATTGATGTTATAATATTAAGTATATAATTGAGAATTGTTTTATGTAAAGAGATATGATAAAGATCATATTTCAATTTGCACACAGCTTTTATATTATATATTTTTTAGTCATAAAAGTAAAATGTCAATACGGAAAAGACGTGTGCAATTAAGCCTGCAAAGAATGCTGTCTATCCACGGGTGAAAACAGAAAATAAATATGCTGTCTATCCAGAGGTGAAAATATAAAATAAATATGTTATCTATCCACTGGTGAAAACAGAAAATAAATATGTTGTCTATCCACTGGTGAAAACAGAAAATAAATATGCTGTCTATCCAGAGGTGAAAATATAAAATAAATATGCTGTCTATCCAGAGGTGAAAATATAAAATAAACATGCTGTCTATCTAGAGGTGAAAATATAAAATAAATTTGTCTATCCACTGGTGAAAACAGAAAATAAATATGCTGTATATCCAGAGGTGAAAATATAAAATAAATATCCTGTCTATCCAGAGGTGAAAACGGAAATTAACGGCGAAACGGAAATGACGGAGAAAATGGAAATGACGTAGGCTGTCCATCCACTGGTGTCCAGCTACTGGTGTCTAGCCAGAAGTGAGTCTGCGGGGCTGCAGCTGGATGCTATTGGATGGATTACCCCCTTGGTCCTAAGCCCTTCTTCTTCTTCTTCTATTAGAGTTTTTTGGCGGTTGGCACAAAATGAAATGGTGCATTACTGCCACCAACTGGTATGGAGTGTGGAACTGAATGACTGCTATTACTTACTTTTATTACAAAAAAAAAAATTTAAATCCTCTCAATCATATTAATTATTCTAAAATAATGAAAAACAATTCCATAACACTTTTCTTTAGAATTTTTCCTAAGAATTTCTACTAAATCAAACCGTACTCTTTCCTTTTTCAAATTTTGGATAATTTCCCTCCTTTTTCCCTCATATTTTTTACAGTGTATCATGACGTGTTCTATTGTCTCTTGTTGTTCACAGTATTCACATCTGCCAGTGTTATGTTTACCTATTTTAAATAAAGTGCTGTTTAGTCCTGTATGTCCAAATCTAAGTCTAGATATAATTGTCTTATCTCTCCTTTTCCTTCCTGTACATCTCATTTCCCCCACTTTCTTCTGAATTTTGTAAAACCATCGTCCTTTTCTCTCTTCTTCCCATTGCTTTTGCCACCTTTTCTTCAAACTCTGTGTAATAATGCTCTTCATTTCCATCTTACTGATGTTAACTTCTACATCGATATCTTCTCTTTTTGTGGCCTCCTTTGCAGCCTTATCTGCCTTTTCGTTTCCTTTAATTCCAATATGTGCTGGTACCCACACAAATATAACTATAATACCCATCATTTGAATTCTATATAATTGTGACGATCGGCAGCTGTAGTGCCCTCGAGAGCCTCTGGGGGACACTCTCTCTTTTTGTTATGTTTCATTATGGACTCATTATGTTTTATTATGTTCAGCTGTGTTTCATTATTGGTTATTGAGTTCCTGATTTAAGCCCTGTGTTTCTGCCCTGTCTTTGTGAGTTGTTATATGTTTCAGGATTAACGTGAGTGTGGGTCGTTCCCAGTGTAAAGTTTTCTTGTTCCACGTTCTGAGTCTCTGTTTGAGTTTATAGTTTGTTTAAATAAAGCGTGTACACTGCGTTTGGATCCAGCCTCATATCTGCCTTCACCGCATCACGTTACAGAACAACTCACCACGAAATGGATCCAGCAGTTGTCAGCAACCGGGCTCTGGGAGAATACCTGTCGACGTTATTGCAAGAGGGCCAGTCCGTCCAAAGGTACGTGAAGGATTTTCTGTCCATTTGCCATCTGGGAGCGCTAGATGATATCCAGCTCATGGGCCTGTTTTGGAACGGGCTGGATTATGACATCGCTCGATGGATGCCGAGGGACCTTGCCAACTGGACTCTTGACCGGTATATCGCTAAGGCTTGTTCCTTGGAAGACCTCTTCTCCATTACAGGCTTGTTCTACTCGACACCTCCCAAGTTCACATTACCCGCGAAGCCCTCGTCGTTGTCTTCGCCGCTGGTCCGGTCCAGCCCTGCCGAGCCCGCTCTTCACTGCAGCGCCGACGAACTCACTCTTCGCTGCAGCCCTGACGAACCCGAGCTCCTCGTCAGCTTCGACGAGCCGGTGCTTCACGTCAGCCTCGAAGAACCCGAGCTTCACGTGAGCCCCGACGAGCATGCATTTCACGTGAGCCCCGACGAGCATGCATTTCACGTGAGCCCTGACGAGCCTGCACCTCGCGACGGTCCAGTCGAGCCCGCGCTCCGCGTCAGCCCTGACGAACCCGAGTTCCGCGTCAGCCCTGACGAACCCGAGCTTCGCGTCAGCCTTGACGGACCTGAGTTTAACGTCTGCCTTGACGAACCTGAGCTTCAAGTGAGCCCTGCCGAATCCAGTGAGTCAAGTGAGTCTACTGAGTCAAGTGAGTCTACTGAGTCAAGTGAGTCTACTGAGTCAAGTGAGTCAA
Organism: Gila orcuttii; assembly: GCA_026230005.1. Taxonomy (NCBI): domain Eukaryota; kingdom Metazoa; phylum Chordata; class Actinopteri; order Cypriniformes; family Leuciscidae; genus Gila; species Gila orcuttii. Next base: position 46,429,593 of record JAPDVR010000004.1, on the reverse strand, counting down.
GCCCAGTGAAGCGCCGTCACAGAAGGAGGACTCGCTCGGCTACTCAGGCTCCAGTGAGCACACCCAGACTTCTCGCCCCGCCTCTGCGCCTCGCCCTGCCTGCGCCCTTTAAGCTCCGGGAGGCCTTTCCTAAACCCGTGGATTTCCCCAAGTATTTTTTGGGGGGGGGCCAAGGGTCCGGTGAGGAGACCATGAAGGCTGCGCCGCCATGGTCGTCTGCAGGGGCTTCACCGCCCTGGCCTTCGCCTCGTCCTGCTCCGCCCTGGCCTTCGCCTCGTCCTGCTCCGCCCTGGCCTTCGCCTCGTCCTGCTCCGCCCTGGCCTTCGCCTCGTCCTGCTCCGCCCTGGCCTTCGCCTCGTCCTGCTCCGCCCTGGCCTTCGCCTCGTCCTGCTCCGCCCTGGCCTTCGCCTGAGTCTGCTCCGTCCTGGTACCCTTCCAAGTGTGTTCCACCCTGGTTGCCTTCCAAGTGTGCTTCCCCATGGTCTCTTGCCCTGCTATGGTCTCCAGGCCCCAGGTCTCTCCATGGGCCTGACCTCCTGCCTCTCCATGGGCCTGGCCCTCCATCCCAGCCCCCGTTGACCTCCCCCCGGAGCTCTTAGGAGCGTCTGGAAGCCGCTCCTTAGAGGGGGGGTTATGTGACGATCGGCAGCTGTAGTGCCCTCGAGAGCCTCTGGGGGACACTCTCTCTTTTTGTTATGTTTCATTATGGACTCATTATGTTTTATTATGTTCAGCTGTGTTTCATTATTGGTTATTGAGTTCCTGATTTAAGCCCTGTGTTTCTGCCCTGTCTTTGTGAGTTGTTATATGTTTCAGGATTAACGTGAGTGTGGGTCGTTCCCAGTGTAAAGTTTTCTTGTTCCACGTTCTGAGTCTCTGTTTGAGTTTATAGTTTGTTTAAATAAAGCGTGTACACTGTGTTTGGATCCAGCCTCATATCTGCCTTCACCGCATCACGTTACAATAATGCTTGATGAATTTCTATCAATATATCGGCTCTACTATCTGAATGACTGCTCTGTAAACTGACTAATGATGATGCAGAATCTGAACAAACAATAATTCTCAATGGTCTTACTTCCTCTATCCACTGTACTGCTAACAGAATTGCTAACATTTCTCCTGTATATACTGATACATTATCACTTATCCTCTTCGCTATTGAAATATGAAACTCTGGAACAAAAAAAGCTACTCCTACCCTATTATCTAAACTCTTTGATGCATCTGTGTAAATCTGAATATAACTATAATAATTATCAATATATTCCTGTACAGTATACGAGTCAAAAATTAACCCCATGTCTTTGTTCTTCTTTCCTAATAATACTAGATCTACTTTTACTTCTGGTAATATCCAAGGTGGTACTATTGGTAATGGTACTGTTGGACTGATTTTTAATTCCGTTAATTTTAACTCTGTTGCTTTTTGTATAACTGTCCACCCAAAGATTTTTGTCTCCCTCTTCTCCTTTTTCCAACAAGATTTTAAAGTGATTTGTGCTGGGTGATCTTCATTATGGCCCTTTATATTAACCCAATAATTCAGAGATAGCTGTATTCGTCTCAACTCGAGTGGCATTTCTCCCATTTCCACCTGCAGTGCTGCCGTTGGAGTTGTTTTAAATGCCCCTGTACATAATCTCAAAGCCTGAAACTGAATGGTATCTAATTTTTTAAGAGATGTGCTTGATGCCGATCCATACACCACACATCCATAATCTAATACTGATCTAATTAATCCACAATAAATTGCCTTCAGTGCTGTTCTGTCAGCTCCCCAATCACTTCCCACCAAACACCTCATAACATTTAACACCTTCCTACATTTTTCAATTACTTTCTGGATATGTACATCCCATGTTATTCCCTCATCAAACCATATCCCCAAAAACTTAAAGCACTTCACTCTTTCCAATTCTTGATTATATAACTTTAGTTTTACCTCAGTACATATTCTTTTCTTTGTAAATAACATTATCTTTGTCTTATCTACTGAAAACTTAAACCCCCATTTATATGACCACTCTTCTATTTTGTTAATAGCTTCCTGTAGCTTTTTAATAATACATTTCTGATTTCTTCCAAATCGCCCCATCATCCGCAAAAAGTGAAAATCCCATCCCATTCTCTATTTCCCTGTACACATAATTTATTAATATGGAGAATAATAAAGGACTTATTATACTCCCTTGAGGTGTTCCATTTTCAACAATATATTTCCTTGAATAACTCTCCCCTATTCTAACTTGTATCAATCTTCCTTGTAAAAAGTCCTTAATCCATCTATACATTCTTGCTTTGATACCTAATTTACATATTCTAATTAACAAACCTTCTCTCCACATCATATCGTAGGCCTTCTCTATGTCAAAGAAGACGGCCACTACACTTTCTTTGTTTACTTGTGCTTTTCTAATTTCATTTTCTAAACACACAGCTGGATCCATTGTATTTCTTCCTTTCCTAAAGCCACTTTGATATTTGGCTATACAGGTCCTTCTCAAAAAATTTGCATATTGTGATAAAGTTCATTATTTTCCATAATGTAATGATAAAAATTAAACTTTCATATATTTTAGATTCATTGCACACCAACTGAAATATTTCAGGTCTTTTATTGTTTTAATACTGATGATTTTGGCATACAGCTCATGAAAACCCAAAATTCCTGTCTCAAAAAATTAGCATATCATGAAAAGATTCTCTAAACAAGCTATTAACCTAATCATCTGAATCAACTAATTAACTCTAAAAACCTGCAAAAGATTACTGAGGCTTTTAAAAACTCCCAGCCTGTTTCATTACTCAAAACCGCAATCATGGGTAAGACTGCCGACCTGACTGCTGTCCAGAAGGCCATCATTGACATCCTCAAGCAAGAGGGTAAGACACAGAAAGAAATTGCGGCGTGGCATGGAGGCAATCAGCCTGTGGCACTGCTGAGGTGTTATGGAGGCCCAGGATGCTTCGATAGCGGCCTTAAGCTTATCCAGAGTGTTGGGTCTTGCGTCTCTTAACTTTCTCTTCACAATATCCCACAGATTCTCTATGGGGTTCAGGTCAGGAGAGTTGGCAGGCCAATTGAGCACAGTAATACCATGGTATTACCAGTGGTTTTGGCACTGTGAGCAGGTGCCAGGTCGTGCTGAAAAATGAAATCTTCATCTCCATAAAGCTTTTCAGAAGATGGAAGCATGAAGTGCTCCAAAATCTCCTGATAGCTAGCTGCGTTGACCCTGCCCTTGATAAAACACAGTGGACCAACACCAGCAGCTGACATGGCACCCCAGACCATCACTGACTGTGGATACTCCAGTGCTGCTTCTCTGTAGCCCAGGTCAGGTGCTTCTGCCGCTGTTTCTGGTTCAAAAGTGGCTTGACCTGGGGAATGCGGCACCTGTAGCCCATTTCCTGCACACGCCTGTGCACGGTGACTCTGGATGTTTCTACTCCAGACTCAGTCCACTGCTTCCGCAGGTCCCCCAAGGTCTGGAATCGGTCCTTCTCCACAATCTTCCTCAGGGTCCGGTCACCTCTTCTCGTTGTGCAGCGTTTTTTGCCACACTTTTTCCTTCCCACAGACTTCCCACTGAGGTGCCTTGATACAGCACTCTGGGAACAGCCTATTTGTTCAGAAATTTCTTTCTGTGTCTTACCCTCTTGCTTGAGGGTGTCAATGATGGCCTTCTGGACAGCAGTCTTACCCATGATTGCGGTTTTGAGTAATGAAACAGGCTGGGAGTTTTTAAAAGCCTCAGGAATCTTTTGAAGGGTTTTACAGTTAATTAGTTGATTCAGATGATTAGGTTAATAGCTCATTTAGAGAATCTTTTCATGATATGCAAATTATTTGAGACAGGAATTTTGGGTTCCCTTTCGTTGTCACTCCGAGTTACGTCGGATGACGACGAATGGGGTTTCGCTTAGAAAGCCTATCAGCTTCGAGTATTACAAAACGAGCCTATGGCAAAGAAATGCCATGGGTCTGCGGAATTTGCATGACGTAACTCCGCCCCACCTCGTGGGTATAAAAGGAGGAAGTCCGCAACAGTAGTTTATGTTTTCGCTTCGGAGCCAAGTGTATTCTTCTCTCCACAAGCCATCTCTGAATTGTCAGCTTTACAAACGAGTACCTCGAGTGTTGGTGTGACGGCGATCTACGGCGAGCGCGTGCTTCCTGCTGATCTGTTGCAGTGGTCTGCCAGTCGGTGCGTGTCTCCCCGGGTGCTTCAACACTTGAGTTTTCTCTCACTAAAAGAGCTTGCACGCCTTTTTAAAGACGGCTCACCCGTGCATTTCAAAAAAAAAAAAAAAAAAATGAATGGTGCGGCAGCTTGGTATCGGACTCTGATGGGCACGAGCGTTGTCTAGTATGTTTGGGCTTGATCATGCTAGAGCAGCGCTCGTGGATGACTCATGTTTTCTCCATGGAAACATGATCATCACGTCATTAAGGTCGAGACTCGGTGAACTCACATGAGTGAGAGTCCCCTCATCCATCCCCCGATCTTCGGCTGGTGGCCAGGGTGACCTGAGGGTTTCGGTCTGGAACAAGGCGCCGACTATGTGTCCGCGACCCCAGCCCCCCTCTTCAATGACGGTGCCCGCTAGTGAACAGGTGATTCCCACGGGTCTACCCTCTGGTGGCCCGTGTGTTTCATTTGAAGCTACAGAGGATGATATTATGTTTGTAGCAGCTTCACTAGGTGGGTTTGATTTTCCTGGAAGTGACGACTCGTCGAGTCTGATCCGGAGATGACGGCCATGCTTTCCCGGGACGATTGGTTTTTGGGTGAGGCCGCCGACCCTCGTCCACGGCAAACCCCAATACCGTTCTTCCCGGACGTGCATGATGAGATCAGGGGCCATTCGCTGATCTCATCCGCCTTTCCTCCCCTCGATGGGGCCGCTGCCCGTGGGTACACTGGGGTTCCCCCGGCTGAACGCTCTGTTGCGATGCTATGTGTCCTCAGAGTGCTTCTTCTCGGCGCAATCCTAAGCTCCCGTCCGTGGCCTGTAGTTTTTCGTCTACGCTTGTGGCGAGATCCTATAGCGCCACGGGACTGGCGGCCGCCTCACTGCGTGCCATGGTCATTCTGCTGGTCTACCTGACCCAGATGCTCATGGACCTGCACGAGGGCGGGACTGACCCAGGGCTCTTCACTGAGCTGCGCGCCGCCACTAACCTTGCTCTCCGAGCGACGAAAGTGGTCGTACGCTCCCTGGGTCGGGTGATGCTCACCATTCGGTGGCCGTACCTGTTTGATGTGCTGGATGTCGCGCGGACCCGTCTGTCCGACATTCCCACATCCCAGGTCGGCCTCTTCGGCGGTGCGGTTGAGGGCTGGCCCAACAGCTCTCAGCCGTCCATGAGCAGACTGACGTTGATTCTGTCCCGACGGCCCCGCCGTCCGCTCAGATCCCTCGGTCTGCCCACCGCCAAGGGCGCCCTCCCGCGGCTCCCACCCTGCCCGTTCACCCGGGCTGGCTCTGGGGGCCGCGGGCGGACGCCACAGCCCTCTCTAGCCCCGCCCCCCGCTACACGCCGGGTTAAGCGGCGCTCCTGAGACGGGCTCCTCGGGGATGGAGCAGGTTGAGGTCGACTCTGTCCCGACGGCCCCGCCGTCCGCTCAGGTCCCTCGGTCTGCCCACCGCCGAGGGCGCCCCCCCGCAGCTCCCACCCCGCCCGTTCACCCGGGCCGGCTCTGGCCCCCGCTACGCGCCGGGTTAGGTGGCGCTCTTGAGAGGGGCTCCTCAGAGATGGGACTCAGTTCTTTCCAGGAGTCGGGAGCAGGACCACTCCTTTCCCCGGTGGAGGGCCGGGGAAGAATCCTTATTCGCAAAGAACTGACTCTCCCGTCTCTGAGCACACAGAGTTCTCGGACGACACAGAGCGCCGCCCTCTAGCCGTGCTCTCCTCGTCCCCCTCTGTCCCAGAGGTCGTTGACACGGCGTGCCGTCCACGGACCGCTTCGCCCCTGTCCCCCTCTGTCGCCAGACCCCTGGCAGAGCAGGCCCCCGCGGGACGACCAGCCTGGTCCTCCCCTGGCCCCCTCTGCCAGGGCGCGGTTGCTAACTGTGCCCCCACACCGGGCCGCTATGCCGTCCATGTCTGGGCCAGTTACTCCGCTTCGCTGCCCCTCCGGGGGGACGCCTGTCGTCGCATGATCCCGCCGGTTCAGTTCCTGGGAGCCTGGCTAGAGCTTCCCCGTCTGTCCCGCTGGATCGCGCGCTCCGTCAGGCTCGGCTTGCGATTCAGTTCGCACGGTCTCCTCCCCGCTTCAGGGGAGTCCGCTCCTCTTTGGTCGGTGGCAATGCCCCCGTCATGAGAGCAGAGATTGCCACCCTGCTGGCGAAGGGTGCAATCGAGACTGTCCCTCCAGCCGAGATGAGGTCCGGGTTCTACAGCCCCTACTTCATTGTCCCGAAGAAAACCGGTGGGTTACGGCCAATCCTGGACTTGCGCGTGCTGAACCGCTCCCTTCACAGGCTGCCGTTCAAGATGCTCACCGCCAAACGCGTTCTCGAATGCGTGCGGCCCCAGGATTGGTTTGCAGCGATCGACCTGAAGGACGCCTACTTTCATGTCTCCATTCTTCCTCGACACAGACCGTTCCTACGGTTTGCTTTCGAGGGGCAGGCATACCAGTACGCGGTTCTCCCTTTCGGGCTAGCCCTGTCTCCTCGCACCTTCACGAAGGTCGTCGAGGCTGCCCTTGTTCCCCTTCGGGAACACGGGGTTCGCATCCTGAGTTATATCGACGACTGGCTGATCCTAGCTCACTCTCGAGATCAGGTTTGCGAACACAGGGACCTAGTGCTCCGGCACCTAGCTCGTCTGGGCCTGGGACCTAGTGCTCCGGCACCTAGCTCGTCTGGGCCTTCGGGTCACCTGGGAGAAGAGCAAACTTTGCCCCGTGCAGAGGATCTCTTTTCTCGGTATGGACATCGACTCGGTCGCCATGTCCGCGCAGCTTACAAGCGAGCGCGCGCAGTCACTGCTGACTTGCCTGAGACATCTCAGGAGCAAGAATGCGGTTCCACTAAAACATTTTCAGAGGCTCCTGGGGCATATGGCATCTGCAGCCGCGGTCACGCCGCTCGGATTGCTTCATATGAGACCGCTTCAGCTTTGGCTTCGCGACCGAGTCCCGAGGTGGGCATGGCATCAAGGCACGCTCCGGGTACCAGTTACTCCGACCTGCCATCAGTTCCTCACCCCGTGGTCGAACCTCAGTTTTCTCAGGGCGGGTGTCCCCCTGGAACGAGCTTCCCGGCATGTTGTGGTCTCCACGGATGCCTCCACCACGGGCTGGGGCGCCATGTGCAATGGACATGCTGCTGCGGGCTCCTGGACAGGACCCCAGCGGCTATGGCATGTCAATTGCCTCGAGTTGTTGGCAGTACGCCTTGCCCTGCACTGCTTCCGGGCGTTGCTCAGGGGTCAACACGTACTAGTCCGCTCAGACAATACCGCTACTGTAGCGTACATCAACCATCAAGGTGGTCTACGCTCCCGCCGTATGTCACAACTCACCCGCCACCTCTTTCTATGGAGTCAGAAGCATCTGAGGTCGCTTCGAGCCATTTTCATTCCCGGAGCCCTGAACTGTGCAGCCGACGAGCTCTCACGGCTTCAGCCCCTCCCTGGAGAATGGCGACTCCATCCCCAGTCGGTTCAGCTGATTTGGGACCAGTTCGGGGACGCACAGATAGATCTGTTTGCCTCTCACGACTCGACCCATTGCGCCCTGTATTTTTCCCTGACCGAGGGCACGCTCGGCACGGATGCACTGGCGCACAGCTGGCCGCCGGGCCGCAAATATGCGTTTCCCCCAGTGAGCCTTCTTGCGCAGACCTTGCGCAAGGTCAGGGAGGACGAGGAGCAGGTCATTTTGGTCGCACCGTATTGGCCCGGCCGGACCTGGTTCCCCGAACTTGCACTCCTCGCGACAGCACCTCCCTGACCCATTCCTCTGAGGAAGGACCTTCTTTCTCAGGGACGGGGCACCCTGTGGCACCCTCGCCCCGATCTCTGGAGCCTCCACGTGTGGCTCCTGGACGGCTCGAGGTAGGTCTGAATACCCTTCCACCAGCGGTGGCGGCTACCATCACTTCCGCTAGAGCGTCGTCCACGAGACACGTCTATGCGTTGAAGTGGAACCTCTTCGTCGACTGGTGCTCTTCTCACCGAGAAGACCCCCGGAGTTGCTCGATCAGCGTTGTGCTTTCCTTCCTTCAGCAAGGGTTGGAGCGAAGGCTGTCTCCCTCCACCCTTAAGGTCTATGTTGCCGCCATTGCCGCACACCATGACCTAGTCGAAGGTAAGTCGTTAGGGAAGCACGACCTGGTCATCAGGTTCCTGAGAGGAGCAAGGAGACTAAATCCTCCTCGCCCTCCTCTCGTTCCCTCTTGGGACCTCTCAGTGGTTCTAACTGCCCTGAAGAGTGCTCCCTTTGAGCCCCTGCAGTCAGTCGAGCTTAAGTTCCTGTCAATGAAGACAGCGCTCCTGGTTGCACTGGCCTCCATCAAGAGGGTAGGGGACCTGCACGCATTCTCCGTCGACGAAGCGTGCCTGGAATTCGGACCGGCTTTCTCTCACGTGATCCTGAGACCCCGGCCCGGATATGTGCCCAAGGTTCCTACCACTCCCTTTCGGGACCAGGTGGTGAACCTGCAAGCGCTGCCCCCGGAGGAGGCAGACCCAGCCTTGGCACTGTTCTGTCCAGTACGCGCTCTTCGCGCCTATGTAGACAGGACGCAGTGTTTCAGGACCTCAGACCAGCTCTTTGTCTGTTATGGTGGGAAGCTGAAGGGAAAGGCTCTCTCCAAGCAAAGGTTGTCTCACTGGATAGTGGACGCCATTGCCTTGGCTTACCAGCAGCAAGGTCGACCGTGCCCCCTTGGTGTGACGGCCCACTCCACCCGGAGTGTGGCATCCTCTTGGGCCCTAGCGCATGGCGCCTCGCTAACAGACATCTGCAGAGCTGCAGGCTGGGCGACACCTAACACATTCGCCAGATTCTATAATCTCCGAGTGGAGCCAGTGTCCTTCCATGTACTCGCTTCAACTAGCTAGTACCGGACCCGCTCAGGTGTCTTCGCTTGCTCGCCATTCCACTCCACGGACTGGATACGTGCGATATTCTCCTCAGGTGAGCTTCCCCGAAAGCCCTGAGTTCCTCCAGCACTCCTGACGTCGGCGCCAGTGTCTCTTGCCTGCGCGTCGGCTAGGTGCCTCCCGTGTGCATGGTCCCTCCCCTGAGCGACCCCCACATGTGTATTTCCACTGTAAGCCTCTCTGAGCATGTGTCTTTCCCTTGGCAAGCCACCTTGCCCCTCCTGGGGTTGAAATATTCCACCTGCGGCTGGACACCCCAGTGTTCTCCATATGTTTCCTTCGGGTCATATGTGTATTCTCTAAGTCCCCCCTCCTCTGGGTTGGCATTAATTGCATACTTCCCCTAGCTTGGGATATGCTTCCCAGTGTACCTTGGTATTCCTGTGTTAAATTGAGTCCTTCGTCCTTCTATGTCAGGGACCTCGATTTACGCAGAGCACTGGAAGACAGCTGAGAAGGTGGCGTGATTAGACTGGTAACCCCATTTGTCGTCATCCGACGTAACTCGGAGTGACAACGAAAGGGAACGTCTCGGTTACGTATGTAACCCTCGTTCCCTGAGTAGGGAACGGAGACGTTACGTCTGCCTGCCACTTTCCGCTGTACCGCGGGGATCGCCTGAGCTCAGTCTTGGCTCCTCAGCGAAGAAACATAAACTGCTGTTGCGGACTTCCTCCTTTTATACCCACGAGGTGGGGCGGAGTTACGTCATGCAAATTCCGCAGACCCATGGCATTTCTTTGCCATAGGCTCGTTTTGTAATACTCTAAGCTGATAGGCTTTCTAAGCGAAACCCCATTTGTCATCATCCGGCGTAACGTCTCCGTTCCCTACTCAGGGAACGAGGGTTACATACGTAACCGAGACGTTTTCATGAGCTGTATGCCAAAATCATCAGTATTAAAACAATAAAAGACCTGAAATATTTCAGTTGGTGTGCAATGAATCTAAAATATATGAAAGTTTAATTTTTATCATTACATTATGGAAAATAATGAACTTTATCACAATATGCTAATTTTTTGAGAAGGACCTGTATATCCGTTCTTTTCCATATAGTACGTTAACCTTTCATTTATTATTTTCTCCATTGTTTTGCATATGTTAGAAGTCAAAGCGATTGGTCTATAATTCCCCGGGTTTGTACAATCTTTTCCTGGTTTGCGTATTGGCACTACCACAGCCTCCTTCCAGCTCTGTGGCAGTTTTCCGTCCTCCCACACTTTATTATAACTTTACCAATTTCTGTCTCCCTTCCTACTGAGGAACAAAATTTCCTCCAATATTCTTTCTTTGCACTTTTTATGACTCTCCTTACATTTGCTTGTGACTTTTTATATTCAATAAGATTCTTAAAACAATGATTCCTTTTTAACACTTTAAAAGCTTTATTTCAAAATTGTATCGCTCTTTTACATTCCTTTGTCCACCATGGTACAATCTTACTTTTGCACTTACCTGCCCTCTTCTTTATTGATTTCTTTGCAGCCTCTACAACAACTTTACAAAAAGAAACATTTAAATGATCAACATCTTTATTTCTATCAATTTTTCCCATTTCTTGATCACTAATATTCCTAAATGTATCCCACTCAGCACTATTGAAAGACCATTTCTGCAATCCTACTGTATCAAATTCCTCTAGACTCAATCCTACTACTATTATAATAGGATAATGGTCACTTCCTACTGTCGTTCCTCTAACCACTTCCCATGTGCAAATGCCTGCTAATGAATCTGACACTAATGTAAGATCTATTGCTGATTCTGTACCAGTTCTGATATTAATTCTTGTACCACTTCCATCATTTAAACACACTAAATTTTTCATCTCCATTATCTCTTCAATCACCGTTCCATTAGTATCATTATAGTTATCCCATAACGTGCTATGGGCATTAAAATCTCCACAGCAAATCACCTTCCCTACTAACTGTATCATCATTTCATCCAGCAATTCTAATGACAACTTATTACATGGATTATAAAAGTTAACAACTTTGATATTTCCTTCTCTGGTCCATACTTCAATTATTAAGTATTCCAACTCTTTTCCTTTCCCCAAAACTCTATATTGCATTCCTTGTTTTATAAATATTATACATCCTCCTCCACTACCCTCCCCTCTGTCTCTACGGATGCTATCATATCCTTTAATGTCCTAAGCCCTTGATCACTTGGAATCAGCTATGGAGTTGATTTATTATTTACAATTTTTTTTTCCTTTAAGAATTTGTTTAATGCAGCATCCAAATGTATATAGTTGTGTTTGGGTTGTTTTATATATAAAAAAAATCTAATTAATATATCACATAGTTGTTTGTGGTGGTGGTGATTAGACGAGATCAGCGGTGACGTCACAATCGTGTTGCATTGTGGTATATGGAACTGCCTGAAGTGTACATATGAAGTAACGGTCAAAATCGAGGGAACGAGTGTCTGTCCATATAAACTTCCCTCGTCCAGTTCACGAAGTGGAACGCACTTCAAAATGGCGGCAGGGATTCCCCCGAGGGGAAGTGCTTAGGGAAGTTCGCAAGTGCATGTCTAAAAGTGGACTGGAACGCAGCACAGGTGTGGAGGTGTGTCGTGCGTGGGAACTCTGGGTTCTATTTCCCTCGCTCCAGGTGCGGAGGTGTGTCGTGGGAGGAGTCTGCGTGTGGCTACTGTGCAGACCCTCCTGTAGCCATTTCTGGCCAGGTCTCCTGAGTAACCAGAAGTGTTCCCTTTCGAGGGAACTCGGACTGCGTCGAATGACACTTTGGGGGAACGCCCCTCAGCGTAGCGTCTCTGAAGTATGAATGAAACTAAGCCAATCTCTGATTGGTGTTGCGTCATGACGTAATGAGTGACGGCATACAAGCGGAAGCTATAAAGGACGCCGGCACACATAAGATGTCAGCTTTTTGTTCTTCAGCAAAGCGCTCTTTGTTTGACTTGTCTGTCTTATTTGGTGTTGTCTGTCACAAAGCATTACACCTATACATATATATATATTATGGCGAGCCCAAGTTTCACTCGGTGTGTGCATCCCTGCCCTCGTTATATCACGGGTGGGGACACACATTTGTGTACACATTGTTTGGGAGTGCAGCACGCGCTGGCAGCTTTCGAGGGGGCTGCTTGCGAGGATTGTGAAAAACTTCCAATCCGTGTGCTGCGCTCCCGCCTGGCCATTTAAAAAATAAAAAATAAATAAATAAAAGGAGGATGGTCAGGCTCGCGAGCCCCGTGGTGTGGGACCCGTGTCTGCTGAGGCGGCGCGGCAACGCTCTTCATGGGGCTCGCAAATGGGTCGGTTGCAATATAGAATCTATAGTGGCTCGGATCTCGCGTTTGCCGAGGCAGCGCGTTGATTACGGGTCTACTCTGCAATAAGATTCTGTGACTTGGATCTCGCGTTTGTCGAGGCAGCGCGTAGATCAAAGGTCTACATTGCAATACAGAATCTAGTTGCTCGGATCTCGCGTAGATTACGGGTCTACTTTACAATAAAGATTCTGTGTGTGCGAGGCATGAACAGTCAGCTCCTGAGGGTGCTGGCTGTGTTCATTGAGAAATATCTCGACGCGTATATCCGTGCGCTGTCGGATGTTTCAGTCTCGCACCTGTTGACTTTCTTCTTGGGTTGGAAGCCAAATATATTGTGAACAACTTGAATCTCGCGTTGCCGAGGCAGCTGTGTGGATTACGAGACCGTATAGCCTAACACAAAACAGTATTGTCTGGTAATTATGGCTGCATTTAATTTTAAGAAATTAAAATGATGAAATATTTCTCACTTTTGAATATCGGAAGTTAGATATTTTAATTCAGCCTACCATTCAGACCGTGTTTCACTTATACAGTGTTTATGGCTACATTTATTTCTGAGGAATTAAAATGATGAGCAGCGAACGCAGGCTTGCGGCCATGCAGTGTTCCTTCTGCACATCAAACATAGTTTTTCGATTCTTCCCTGCCGGTCCTCCGCTTCAGGGTATCGAAAACGAGACAAAAATAACAGGGCTATCCCCCTCGTGGAGGGACGAGCGAGAATTGCTCCTCCGCGGAGCCCTCAGAAAATCGATGTTTGTATTCAGCATCAAGTGCGCTTCGGGACACAACGGTTTTCAGCGAATGCGCGCTGCAGTGTCCGCCCCAAGGGTTTGCGGCCAGGCAGTGCTCATGTTCGCTCATCGGAAATGGTTTTCGATTATTCCCTGCCGATCCTCCGCTTCAGGGTGTCGGGAACGAAACCGAAAGAGCCTCCCCTCAGGGGAGCCCTCAGGAAGTCGATGTCTGTATCCCGCCGTTAAGTGCGCTTCGGGAGACATCGGTTTCCAGCGAACTCACGCTGCTCTGTCTGCCCCACAGGCTTGCGGCCAGGCAGCAATCGCGTCCGCCCATCGAGAATCGTTTTCGGTTGAACCCTGCCGGAGATCCGCTTCAGGGGGTCGAGAACGAATCCCGAATGGTACCCGAAGCCAGGCTTGAGAGCCTGGTTCCTTTGGTAAAATATTTCGATGCATGGAAAAATCTCACGAATATTTCGCCTTGGGCCCTGCGCACCATTCAAAAGGGGGGTACAGGCTGCAGTTCGGTTTACGCCCACCAAGGTTCAACGGGGTGGTCTGGACTGCAGTCGACCCAGTGCAGGGTCGGGTATTGGAACAGGAAGTAAACTCCCTGCTGGTAAAGGAGGCTATAGAACGTATTCCTCCACCGGACAGGGAGTCCGGGTTTTACAGCCGCTACTTTATAGTTCCCAAGAAGGATGGGAGTTGCGTCCAATAATAGATCTCAGACACTTGAATCGTTCTCTGAGGAGATTCAGGTTCAAGATGCTCACTATTCCCATCATCGTGAGTCAAATTCAATCCGAGGATTGGTTTGTCACGATAGATCTAAAGGACGCATAATTCCACATATCCATCCCTCCATCGCACAGGAAGTTCCTGAGGTTCGCTTTCGGGGGCGAAGAATACCAATATCGGGTTCTTCCGTTCGGCCTAGTTCTCTCCCCACGCACATTTAACAAATGTATGGATGCAGCTCTAGCACCGCTGAGGCGCCAGGGGCATCAGGGTACTCAATTATATCGACGACTGGCTGATTCTGGCCCAGTCACAAGAGCTGGCGGTTCAGCATTGAGATGTCGCCCTCGCCCACATTCAAAGCCTGGGGTTGAGACTCAACACGAAAAAGAGCGTGTTGACACCAGCCTAGAGAACCACGTTCCTGGGAGTGGTGTGGGACTCGGTCACGATGCGGGCACGATTGTCTCCTGCACGAATCAAGTCCATTCTGGCCACAGTGTCCAGGATAAATCTAGGCCAAGCCATTACTGTGAAACATTTTCAAAGAGTGTTGGGGCTCATATCAGCAGCGTCCAACATTATTCAATTTGGTCTGCTGCACATGAGGGCCCTCCAGTGGTGGTTGAAAACCAAGGGGTTCTCCCCGAGGGGGAACCTGTTCCGCATGATCAGGGTTACGCGCAGATGCCTTCGTTCCCTATCTATGTGGAAAAAAGCTTGGTTTCTGTCCCAAGGTCCAGTGCTGGGAGCGTCATGTTGCCGGAAGACCGTTTCGACAGACGCCTCCCTCACGGGCTGGGGCGCGGTCATGGACGGCCGCTTTACGACAGGCCTATGGCAGGACCATCATTCCTCCTGGCACATAAACTGCCTGGAGATGTTGGTGGTGTTCCGAGCTCTGAGGAGCTTCCTGCCGGACCTCTAAGGTAATCATGTCCTTGTGAGGTCAGACAATATGTCGGTATTGGCCTATATAAACCATCAGGGGGGCCTGAGGTCTCGCCCTCTATGCAGACTGGCACATCAGATCCTCCTGTGGTCCCAGGGGAAACTGTTATCTCTAAGACCCACATACATCCCAAGGAGTCAAAATCAGGGAGCAGACATCCTGTCGAGGCAGGGGCTGAGGCCCGGGGAATGGAGACTCCACCCCGAGGTGGTGGAGTCGATAGCTCAGAGGTTCGGCCCAGTGGAAGTGGACCTATTTGCGTCTCGAGAGACGACCCACTGTCCACTGTGGTTTTCCCTCACTCATTCAGCCCCGCTGGGGTTGGATGCCATGGTGCAGACGTGGCCGAGGCTGTGTCTGTATGCATTTCCCCCGATCGCTCTGCTCCCGGGAGTTCTAGACAGGGTCCGTCGCGACGGGATCAGTCTACTGCTTGTAGCCCCGTTGTGGCCGGCCCAAGTATGGTCGTCAGACATTGTATTGCTCCTAGACGGCCCTCCGTGGGAGATTTCCATCAGGAGGGACCTGCTGACACAGGCAGAGGGCTCAATATTTCACCCTCGGCCCGAGCTATGGAAGCTGTGGGTCTGGCCCCTGAGGGGGCACAGTACCTAGAGGCCGGCCTATCAGCTGGAGTAGTGGAGAACATACTCAGCTCTAGAGCTCCCTCCACGAGGAAATTGTACGGCTTAAAGTGGAATGTCTTTACCAATTGGTGTAGAGAGCGTGAGGTGGATCCAGTTAACTGCCCAGTGGCTTCAGTTCTGGAGTTCCTCCAAGATCGCTTTTCAGCTGGTCTTACCCCGTCCACACTCAAGGTGTACGTGGCTGCCATTGTGGCTTTCCACACTCCTCTGGGTGATGGGCCTCTGGGGAGACAGCAGTTGGTCGTACGTTTCCTCCGTGGGGCTTGGAGGATGAGACCTGCGGCTCGTACCAGGGTTCCCACATGGGACCTGGCAGTGGTTCTCGAAGGGCTGGCCGAGGCCCCCTTCGAACCACTGGAGTCGGCTGAGGCCAAGAACCTTTCCCTGAAGGTCTTTTTTCTGTTGGCCATTACTTCTCTGAGGAGGGTAGGAGATCTCCAGGCGCTCTCTATATCTAACGGGTGCCTGAAGTTTGCTCCAGGCGACATTAAAGCCATCCTACATCCTAGGCCGGGCTATTTGCCTAAGGTGCCATCTAATGCGGCACGGCCTACGGTTCTGCAGGCTTTTCATCCTCCACCTCACGTGACGGCGGATGAGGAGAGACTTCATCTGCTCTGCCCTGTCAGAGCTCTAAAAATTTACATTCAAAGGTCCTCTTCATGGCGGAAGTCAGACCAGTTGCTGGTGTGTTTTGGGTCGCCCAAGAAGGGTCTTCCCGCCTCCAAACAGACCATCAGCAAGGATTGTCCATGCTATTTCCTTGGCCTACCAGGTGCGCAATCTGCCTTCACCTTTGGCCTTGAGGGCTCATTCAACCAGAGGCATGGCGTCCTCTAGAGCCCTCCTCTCGGGGGCCCCAATCCAGGAGGTCTGCGATGCAGCAGGATGGGCCACCCCCCACACCTTTATTAGGTTTTACAGTCTGGACATCCCGTCTACGCCTGGCACTCTTGTGCTCTCGTCCTAAGTGTGCCTGTGAGCAGCTTCACACTAGGACAGGCAGGCTGGTTGTGGCATAGTGGGTACTCGTTCCCCCAAAGTGTCATTCGACGCAGTGTAAGGCAATCTCCGGCAAAGACCGTGTAAGGCAATCTCCGGGGAACACAATGAAAACGTCCTCGGGTTACGACTGTAACCCTTGTTCCCTGAGAAAGGGAACGAGGACTGCGTCCCTTCGCCACGCCTTCCCCTGCCTGGGAGCGCTTCCTTCATCACAGAAGCTGACATCTTATGTGTGCCGGCGTCCTTTATAGCTTCCGCTTGTATGTCGTCACTCATTACGTCATGACGCAACACCAATCAGAGATTGGCTTAGTTTCATTCATACTTCAGAGACGCTACGCTGAGGGGCGTTCCCCCAAAGTGTCATTCGACGCAGTCCTCGTTCCCTTTCTCAGGGAACAAGGGTTACAGTCGTAACCCGAGGACGTTTTCATTGTGTTCCCCGGAGATTGCCTTACACGGTCTTTGGAGAAACGTAAGCCTGTTTTAATGTGTTTTTTTTATTATTTTTTTATGTAAAATGTAACATTTTACAAATAATGTACGAAAGTTAATGAAATGTATCTTTCTGTAATTAACATTTTTAAAATGTTGTTTTCTATGTTTTAATACTAACACTTTTGATAACTTTAAGAAAATGCAATTTAAACTTTTTTCAATGATGTGATAACGTATTACAAATGTATGAAACGTGGAGCTGGATATTAAGAGTTTTGGTTCTCTTTCAACAAGCGGAATTGCGTAAAGGCCTTTTTTAATATGATTTTAAACATGTAGTTTAAATATGATGTGTTTGAAACAGTTTTTAAAAAAGATGTTTTATGTAAAATGTAATAGTTTTACAAATACTGTGTGAAGGTAAAAGATTTATGGATCAACATTTTTTTTTAAATGTATCTTTTGTAATTAACATTTTTAAAATGTTGTTTTCTATGTTTTAATACTAACACATTTTGATAAATTTAAGAAAATGCAATTTAAACTTTTTCATTGATGTTTTAACGTTTTGAACATTTTACAAATGTATGAACGCTAAAGACGTGTATTTTAACTTTGTACAACATTTTCAATACCTTTAAACACTAGGTAATTGTGAAATTATGTTAGAAAATAAAACTATTTGCGTGATATAATTTTAATTCTAGAACTTGTATGCAGCTCATGCATTCAAAATGTATGTGTTTTAACGATATACATGTTTTAATGTATTTTTATATGTGATTGTGAAAAGCACAACTTCAAAAGTAAATGTGAAAGACCTCTTTTCAAATAAAACACACTGATCTCACCTCTGACTATGGCTTTTATTATACATTTTCTTTAAGAAGATTAAAATATATTGTTTTTAATGTTTTTCATCATTTTGAACATTTTTTACATTGAGCCCTAGTGACCGTTGGTGATTTTCCACGCTTAATCTGTTCAGACCAAAACGGGGAGGAAGGGGAGGAGTTAGCGTGGGGAGGAATTCCATGCACAGGTGTACAGGCCGGAAGTGGGAGGGAGGGGAGGGCTGAGTATCTCGGGGGATTCCCACAGTCACATGACCAATCCGGAAGGGCCGTGGTCTAGCGTGGGAAATTCCCACGGTGTCATAAACGGGGAGGGGCGGGGCTTTATGGGGGGCAATAAAACTGTCAATTTGACGAAAGCCGCCCTCAATACTCTCTCTCACATATAATAAAAATGTACGGAAAGAATCAAAGGGCGTGTTATAATTTGCCTTCACATCACAAATGAAGAATATATTGGTATTTATCTATTGCTGTCATTTCTTTTGATAATTAGTCTTCAAATATGAATAATAGAGTCTGAAAGCTTTTAAGTTATATCTAGTCAAGATTACTTTAGGTTTAGACCAAAGATATTATTGTTATAAATGTAGAATGGCAAGTGTCCCACGGGTGTCAGGGAGGGGCAGTCTTAAAAATAGTGGTTAAAAACATTTTTATAAATCATAAATTCAGATATTTATTATTTGAATTGTGTGAAAGTATTGATATTAAAAGTTAATTATTTTTAATATTTTATGTTTGAATGATGTCCTGTATGAACAAAATGACGGAGTATGTTTTTATGTCTCCATTGTTAGATCGTGCCACACACATTAACACACACATATTGTGCATTCCAGCATTGCAAACTTGACTAGACTGGGGTGTGCCCTGCCGATATTACAATATGCAGATTTAAATATATCATTGCCAAATAGCACTAAATAGACCTAGTTTTTTACTTTTTCATACTTCTTGAGTTGAAAAAACAGGATAAAATGGGTTTAGTTCTAATATTTAGATTTAATTGTGTATAATTCCATTTTTAGAAGATATGAGACGTTTCCTGATTCTTTTTTTGACATGCCTTTAAACCCTCGCCATAGCAAAAGGCTATATTGAATTTAAGATATTCAATATCCGTTTACAATTTAGCATCTTTAATGTATTTTCATCATGTTGAAAAAGTTTGGTGTGAATAAAATAAACTACTTAGGAGGAGAAGCTAAAAATTCAAGAGTCTGAAATATAAAAAAATCCACATTCAGACCAAAATAGACGATTTCCTGTTGGGCTGGGTTAAAACTTAGATTACGAAAGTTGCTCGACCCGATGAGATCTATATGTGTGGCAAGTTTCATATTATTACATGCAAGTGTGTTTGATTTATGGACCAAGTTTTCAGACCAAGTTTATGGACCAAGTTAATTTAATTAATACTAATAACTAAATAACTAATTATAAAAAACTATTGTCAATGCAAGACAAAAAAAGTGGTTCTATGCCTTTACTTGTATTTTAATATTTATAAAATACAAGGCTTAAGACATTTATTTTCCTTTAATGCAGGCAAAAGCAACAAGTCAGTAAAGGGTTAATCTAAACTATCACCCTACAAGCCCCCTCTCCCCCCCATCCCCCCCCCACCCCCCCCACACTCTCTCTCTCACACACACACACACACACACACACACACACACACACACACACACACACACACACACACACACACACAAACAGACAGACACAGAGAGAGACAGAGAGAGAGGGAGAGAAAATTCTCCAAAACAATCCACAATCAAACCAAAATATCTGACTTCCTGTTGGTCGGGGCTAATGACTGTAAATTAGAAAGTTGTCTGGCTTGGCGAGAACAATATACATGCCGAGTTTTGTAACTGTAAGTAAAACGGACAAAGTTATAACAGACAATTTGTTTTTTCTTTTCTCGCCATAAATTTGTGTCCTCGCCACAGCCAGACCGTTCGAGATATGAAAAATCCGTCCGCAATTTAGCATCCTCAGTGTCTTGACTTCATGCACACCGAGTTTGGTGGTGATTGAATGAATTGCCTAGGAGGAGTATTTCAAATTCCACAGCAAGCGTTTTCCAAACAACCCATAATAGCCGACTTCCTGTTGGGCTGACATAAAACTTGACCGAGGGAAAGATGTTCGGCCCGATGAGATCTATATGTGTACTGAGTTTCATATTAATTCACGCAAGCGTGTTTGATATATGGACCAAATTTTCGGACCCCGTTCAAGGGGGCGCTGTCGAGCCCCCCTGCCATGCCCGGGTACCAGCTTCAGCCCGGCCCTGATGGCTGTGGGTTCTGACCTGTGTGCAAAGTTTCAAGAGTTTTTGAGCACGTTAAGGGCCCCAAAAGCCCCTGAAACGTTGAAAAACATTAAAAGCAATAGCAGAGAGAAAGAGAGAGAAAATTCTCCAAAACAATCCACGTTCAAACCAAAATATCTGACTTCCTGTTGGTCGGAGCTAATGACTGTAAATTAGAAAGTTGTCTGGCTTGATCAGAAAAATATACGTACCGAGTTTTATGATTGTAGGTAAAACTATAAAACTAACCCCCACTTTTGTCAAAAGGTGGCGCTACTGAGCCCCTGCACCACACCCGTTTCTGAAACTTTACACATGTCTACTGGCTAATAAATGTGATGTGTCTGTCGAGTTTCATTTAATTTCAAGCATGCTAAGAGTCTCAAAAGCATCCAAAAAGAATATTAAAGTTTGATGCGTTGCCATGGCAACAGTATTTAAGATATCAAGAATCCTTTCACAGGTCTACATCTGCCGTGTGTTTACATTATGCAGATAAAGTTTTGAACAATTTGGGTAAAAATAAGAGGGTGATTTCAAAGCATTTTGAAAGTGACACATTTCCTGCTGCCAGTTGGTGGCGCTATAACTTTGACTCACAATAGTCACATCCATAGTCACATCCAGCGATTACGGGCCCAAGCCGATGGCACCGGAACCCCGGTGCCTTTGGTTACCTAAAGGCACCGGGATGGCGGTGCCGCCGGCTTAGGCCCTTCATCGCTGCTCGCAGCTATTTATATATATATATATATATATATATATATATATATATATATATATATAAACAAGCCGCCACCCCGGTGCCTTTAGGGTTATTGTGCACGACGTGCAAAAACATAACCCCGCTTTGACTGTTGTGTGTTGTAGAGCTTGCATCAGTGTATATATATATATATATATATATATATATATATATATATATATATATATATGTATATACAAAAAGACAAGGCCTTCAACTTAAACTTGAACAAGGGTTAAACTCTTGTCACTGTAACAGACACCAAGGCACAATCACACACACACACACACACACACACACACACACACACACACACACACACACACACACACAGTTTAAAAGCAAAAAAATATTTATCCAACCCCATTTTAAAACAGTCTGTGAGTGCCATCTTTTGGACATTCATCATATTGCATAGGTTTTCATTTCTTGTCCTCAAACAGAGCACTAATTTGTTTATTTTTAAGTTACAAATTCTACATTGATTAAAATAGGAAATCAAATGTGTTTTTTTAATGGTTGTATTATTTTATACAAAAATCTATAATTCTGATGAGAATAAAGTTAGTGTTGATTAAAATGTTAAAGAAAACATATATATTGATCTAATATATATAGCACATTAATTTTAAATTCATTCAGCTTGAATCACCAAACATACAATATTAATTTTATTTAAAGCAAGCGATACATTTAAAAGATATGTTCTATGCATATTTTGTCATTTTAAAAATATCCATAAAGTGCTATGCAAAAAGACATGGCCTTAGAGATTTCTTTATCCTTTTAATACAGGACTAATTTTAAACTCAAACTAAGTGCATGGCTGCACGGTCATTCATGGGGACAAGACAGAGAATTTGACTTGCCTGACCTGATTAGAACAATGAAAAAAAAAAAAAAAATATATATATATATATATATATATATATATTTTTTTTTTTTTTCAAGGCTTAAGACATTTACTTTCTTTTTTAATGCAGGCCAAATCACACAGCAGTGAAATGGTTTATCTAGCTTTGACTCACAATAGTTACATCCATCTGATATGGCCTCTTAACACAAACTCACTGCTGAAGTTTCATCAAGATCAGTTAATGTATGCAGAAGTTATAACACTTTGTGTTTCTCTTTTCTCGCCATCAATTTGTTTCCTCGCCACGGCCAAACCGTTCGAGATATCAAAAATCCGTCCGCAATTTAGCATCCTCAATGTCTTGACTTCATGCACACCGAGTTTGGTGGTGAATGAATGCATTTCCTAGGAGGAGTACATCAAATTACAAAGCATGCTTTTACCAAACAACCCATAATAGCCGACTTCCTGTTGGGCTGGCGGGAAACTTAGAGCACGAAAGTTGTTTGGCCTGATGAGATTTATAAGTGTACCGAGTTTCATATTAATTAATTCAAGCGTGTTTGATATATGGATCAAGTTTTCAGACCCCGTTCAAGGGGGCGCTGTTGAGCCCCCCTGCCACGCCCGGGTACCAGCTTCAGCACAGCCCTGTTGGCCGTGGGTTCTGACCCGGGTGCAAAGTTTCAAGAGTTTTCGAGCATGTTAAGGCCCCCAAAAGTACCAGAGAAGTCGCACACAGCAAAGAAAGGGTTAAAATAAACCTGACAAGCCCCTCTCCTCTCTCACACACAGACACTGAGAGACTAGCAAAATTCTGAGATTTTCTCCACATTCAAACAAAAATATCTGACTTCCTGTTGGTCGGAGCTAATGACTGTAAATTAGAAAGTTGTCCGGCTCGAGGAGATCTATAAAAATACAGATTTTTGTAACTGTAGATGAAATTAAAGCTGCAAGCAGCATTGAAAGGGCCCTCGCACCCGTGCCACCGCCACCCGATGGCTTTAGGAAGACAGAGCACGGTGGGCAATGTGCATTTAAGTAGGTAAATATAGGAGGAGTATGTCAAAGTCAGTTACAAAATTGTCCTTTATTATGGGGATAATAGCATGCGTTATCACTCAGATAAGTGTTGCTAACATGTTTTAGCATGTTTCTAGCATGTTTAGAACTCAATGGCATATTTAATATGTTGCTAGTACTGCATCACACTGGTAAACATGTCACTTCCTGTTGCCAGTAGGTGGCGCTATTACTATGACTGAATATTCTCATGTAGATGTGTTCAGGCCATGACTCTTATTAAACGTGTGAAGTTTGGGGCAGATTGGACATTGCCTTCTTAAGTAACAACAACTTCCTGCTTCATTGCATTAGCATGCTTTAGCACTTAGCTAAGAATTGCTAGCATGTTTTAACATGTTTATAATTCAGTGGCATATTTACTATGTTGCTAGTACTGCATCACACTGTTAAACATGACACTTTCTGTTGCCAGTAGGTGGCGCTATTACTTTAACTGAAAATTGTCATGTAGGTGTGTTCAGGGCAGAACTCTTATCAAACGTGTGAAGTTTGGGGCAGATTGGACATTGCCTTCTTAAAACATGCTAGCAATTCTTAGCTAAGTGCTAAAGCATGCTAATGCAATGAAACAGGAAGTTGTTGTTACTCAAGAAGGCAATGTCTAATCTGCCCCAAACTTCACACATTTGATAAAAGTTATCTCCTAAACACATGTTCATGCTCATATTCAGTTATAGTCATAGCGCCGCCTGCTGGTAACAGGAAGTGACGTTTAACACTGTTCTGGACTCCTAGTAGGTACATGCATGTAATGACCCAATACCTACAAAAAAGTCTCTTGGAGCGTATCCCTAAACACAACAGGAAGTCAGCCATTTTGATCTTCCTCTCTGATTTGTGTGCAGTTTTTGCCATTTTCAGGCCTCGTACTTTAACTAACTCCTCCAACAGTTTTAATCTGATCATCTTCAAATTTGGTGAGTGTAATATTAAGGCCTTTGCGACGTTAAATTGCGAAGATCTTGTTATTTCGTCGAAGGGCGTGTCCTCGGCGGCCTGACAAATTTCGATGTTTCGCCATGAAACAGGAAGTTGCTGTAACTCAGGCAAACAATGTCCAATCTGCCCCAAACTTCACATGTTTGATAAGAGTTCTGTCCTGAACACATGTCCATGCTCATATTCAGTTACAGTCATAGCGCCACCTGCTGGCAACAGGAAGTGACATGTTTAACACTGTTGTGGACTCCTAATAATATATAAAAAAGTGCCAGCAAGTGTTAAATGCTAATGCTAGCAACATACTAGAAACATGCTAGCAAACACTTAGCTAAGTGCTAAAGCATACTATTACTGCAATTAAATAGGAATTTGCTGTAACTCAAGCATGGAATGTCAAATCTGCCCCAAACTTCACATATTTGATAAGAGTCATGCCCTGAACACATCTACATGAGCATATTCAGTTATAGTAATTGCGCCACCTACTGGCAACAGGAAGTGACATGTTTAACACTGTGATGCAGTACTAGCAACATATTAAATATGCCATTGAGTTATAAACATGTTAGAAACATGTTAAAACATGCTAGCAATTTTTAGCTAAGGGCTAAAGCATGCTAATGCAATGAAACAGGAAGTTGTTGTTACTCAAGAAGGCAATGTCCAATCTGTCTCAAACTTCACACGTTTGATAAGAGTCCTGCCCTGAACAAATCTACATGACAATTTTTAGTTAAAGTAATAGCGACACCTACTGGCAACAGGAAGTGACATGTTTTACAGTGTGATGCAAGACTAGCAACATATTAAATATGTCATTGAGTTGTAAACATGTTAGAAACATGTTAAAACATGCTAGCAATTTTTAGCTAAGGGCTAAAGCATGCTAATGCAATGAAACAGGAAGTTGTTGTTACTCAAGAAGGCAATGTCCAATCTGTCTCAAACTTCACACATTTGATAAGAGTCCTGCCCTGAACAAATCTACATGACAATTTTCAGTTAAAGTAATAGCGACACCTACTGGCAACAGGAAGTGACATGTTTAACACTGTGATGCAGTACTAGCAACATATTAAATATGCCATTGAGTTATAAACATGTTAGAAACATGTTAAAACATTCTAGCAATTTTTAGTTAAGGGCTAAAGCACGCTAATGCAATGAAACAGGAAGTTGTTGTTACTCAAGAAGGCAATGTCCAATCTGTCTCAAACTTCACACGTTTGATAAGAGTCCTGCCCTGAACACACCTACATGACAATTTTCAGTTAAAGTAATAGCGCCACCTACTGGCAACAGGAAGTGACATGTTTAACAGTGTGATGCAGTACTAGCAACATAGTAAATATGCCATTGAATTATAAACATGTTAAAACATGCTAGCAATTCTTAGCTAAGTGCTAAAGCATGCTAATGCAATGAAGCAGGAAGTTGTTGTTACTTAAGAAGGCAATGTCCAATCTGCCCCAAACTTCACACGTTTGATAAGAGTCATGGCCTGAACACATCTACATGAGAATATTCAGTCATAGTAATAGCGCCACATACTGGCAGTGTGATGCAGTACTAGCAACATATTAAATATGCCGTCGTTTGAGTGCGTGTGCATGTGTCTTCTCGTTCTCGTGTTCAACATTAATACTAACAAAGTGCGATCGAAGATCCTTCAATTTATGGTCTAAGCACAACAACAGCTTTCTCAGGTCTGGAGGACTTGGATTATCCTTCCTGGCTGGACTGTGGAAGCTGTCTGGTGAAGCTGTCTGCAGAAGCTGTCCGTGTGGTCTTTATGGATATGAATCCTTCAAGATGAAGGAAAGTGCTTCTTTCTGCCGATGTGGTTTTTAATTTTTTTTTCATTGTTTTAGACCTTGCTGATCTTAAAATTGTATCTTATTTTCCATAGCATCGAGTAATTTCACATTGCCCATTTTCCTGTTTACATCTGACGTCAAGTACCGCTTAGCAGCCGTCCTAGGAGAACGAATAACTGGAGTGGATTACCTACAAAGTGGATTTGGATTCCACTGCTGCACTCGCCTACCGGTACTTTACTATGGAGGGCCTTATTGGTGCTTTTGAAGAAAAGATGAAGGGGTTGACTCGAATGCTGTGCTTTTTCATTATACTGTGCATCTCTGGTCATTACAGTACTGAAGGTGGTTTTCATGGGTATGAGAAACCATTTTTAGGGACTCCACTTATGGTCACAGCACACAGAGGAACGTCTACATCTGGCTTTGCACTAGAGGTGCTGTGTGCCAGACTGTCTTCTATACTCCAGTCCTGTTTTTGCACTGAAGACCAGGTCTGTTTGTCCAGTGTTATGGTTCTTCAGGATAATTTTACAATCTCTATAAGTGCCCACTGGAACTTTAAAATAGTAGAGACAAATTCTAAAGATTATAATATTAAATCATTTAGGCAGAGGTGCCTGATTGTTTTATTACTTTTGATATCGGGTAATGTTCAACCTAATCCAGGCCCAGTTTCTGACTGTGCTTCAAGCTTAGAAACACCTGCAGATTTTAAATCAAGGTGCGGACTTGGTTTTATTAATTTGAATGTGCGGCGCTTAATTTCTAAAATGGACATGGTTCGTATTTGTGCACAGTCCACTGATGCGGATGTAATTGTTCTAACTGAAACTTGGCTAAGCAAATCTGTTTTAGACAAGGATATTTGTATTAATGGTTATAATGTATATAGGTCTGACCGACCAAAAAGGGGTGGGGGCGTAGCAATATTTATAAAATTCTGGAAAAGTGTTAAATCATTAACTGAAAATAATAAAGGTATAGAACTTCCATCATGTATTAATAAGGGCTCTGATACAATTATTGATAAAGTAAATATGCTTAATTGTTTTAATGAACACTTCATAGCTTCTGGTTTTTTGTTTGATTCAGTTAATGGTGCTCATGTGAAACATTTGATTGTTCAGTCAGACAGCTTTGAGTCTAGTCAATCATTCAACTTTTCACCAATTGCAATCTCTGAGGTGTGCAAAGCCCTTAAATCTTTGGATGTTTCGAAATCGGCAGGTCCTGATGATCTAGAACCTTACTTTTTAAAGCTAGCAGCTGATTTTATTGCTCCACCTCTGACTTATATTTTTAACCTTTCACTTGACTTAAATGAAATTCCACTTATATGGAAATCAGCTTTTGTTCTTCCTCTGTTTAAAGGTGGTGATCCCACACACCCAAATAACTACCGGCCTATTTCCAAGCTGTCAGTCTTGGCCAAAGTTCTTGAAACATTTGTCAACAATCAATTAAAAGAATTTCTGTCTGTTGATAATACCCTGTCTGATTTTCAATCTGGTTTTAGAAAACAACATAGCACAACTACGGCAGCCTTAAAGGTACTAAATGATTTTATTGAATCTGTAGAAAACAAGAAATACTGTGCAGCCTTATTCATCGATCTATCAAAAGCTTTTGATACTGTTGATCATACTTTACTGATACAACGATTATCTAGTATTGGATTAACTAAACATACGATTGGCTGGTTTAATAACTATCTTTCAAACAGAACTCAATGTGTACAGGCAGAAGGTTTTATCTCTGGTTCACTTAATGTCACTAAAGGTGTGCCACAGGGGTCAGTCCTAGGAACACTCCTATTTACTATATATATAAATAATATTGATCGTAATGTTCATAATGTAAAGTTTCATTATTATGCTGATGATACAGTTATATATAGTTCAGCATCCACACCCAATCTAGCTCTTTCTCAATAACAGTCTGCATTTGATATTGTTCAGCATAACTTAATTGAATTAAAACTGGTTTTAAATATGGATAAAACAAAATGCATGTTGTTTTCTAAATCCAAATCAATCCCTCATAATAATCTTCTGCCTATTACTACGTCTCAAAGTTCAAAAATTGAGTTTGTGTCTCAGTACAGGTATCTGGGTATTTTAATTGATGACGCTCTCTCCTTTGGCCCTCATGTCCAGCAACTGGTGAAAAGACTGAAAGTGAAATTGGGTTTTTACTTTAGAGTTAAATCCTGTCTTTCCTTTGAGGCAAAAAAGAGGCTTGTTGCAGCGACTTTTATGTCGGTAGTGGACTATGGTGATGTGATATATATGCATGCATCTACACAATGTTTACATGCTTTAGACACTGTTTATCATGGTGCACTGAGGTTTATAACAAATCTTAAAACTCTCACTCATCATTGTGTGTTGTATGCTCGGGTTGGCTGGTCTGCGTTGTCCATTCGAAGACAATAACATTGGCATGTTTTTATTTATAAATCTATCCTGGGTTTACTTCCTTTATATCTTTGTACATACATCTGTAAAAATAATCCTTCTAGCTATAGCCTCCGGTCACAGGAATTATTTTTACTGTCTGTTCCAGTGGTACGGACTGAATTTGGAAAAAAGGCATTTAAATTTGCTGCTCCCTCTGCCTGGAATTGTTTGCAAAGTACATTGAAACTGAGGAATCTGGTCTCGTTGGACACTTTTAAAATAGTTTTAAATGATTTGGAGAATGAAACATCGGGCTGTAGATGTTTTAGCTAGTTATGTATTTGATATTGAAATTTTATTAGAGTTGCTTGTGTGTGTATATGTGTATGTATTGTTGGATGTTTGTTACACTCAAACGTGCTGTGTCTGTCAGGTTTGGCCAGGACGCTCTTGTAAAAGAGTTCCTAATCTCCATGTGCTTCTTTCCTGGTAAAATAAAGGTTATAATAATGCCATTGAGTTATAAACATGTTAGAAACATCTTAAAACATGCTAGCAATTCTTAGCTAAGTGCTAACGCATACTGATGCAATGAAACAGGAAGTTGTTTTTACTGAAGAAGGCAATGTCCAATCTGCCCTAAACTTCACACGTTTGATAAGAGTCCTCCCTGAACATATCTACATGACAATTTTAAGTTAAAGTAATAGAGCCACCTACTGTCAAAAGGAAGTGACATATTTTACACTGTGATGCAGTACTAGCAACATATTAAATATGCCATTGAGTTCTAAACATGCTAGAAACATGCTAAAGCATGCTAGCAACACTTATCTGAGTGATAACGCATGCTATTATCCCCATAATAAAGGACATTTTTGTAACTGACTTTGACATACTCCTCCTATATTTACCTACTTAAATGCACATTGCCCACCGTGCTCTGTCTTCCTAAAGCCACCGGGTGGCAGTGGCACGGGTGCGAGGGCCCTTTCAATGCTGCTTGCAGCTTTAATTAGGGCCCGAGCACCGATGGTGTGAGGACCCTCTTGGAATTGCTCTGTTTATTATTAGGGCCCGAGCACCGATGGTGTGAGGACCCTCTTGGAATTGCTCCGTTTATTATTAGGGCCCGAGCACCGATGGTGCGAGGACCCTTTTGGAATTGCTCTGTTTATTAGGGCCCAAGCCGTGAAAAGGCGAAGGCCCTATTGTTTTCCTTAGGAAAATTAGGAAAATTATTATTTTACTAACTTTTTGGCACTTTTGGGGCCCTTAACGTGCTCGAAAACTCTTGAAACTTTGCACACGGGTCAGAACCCGTGGCCATCAGAGCCGGGCTGAAGCTAGTACCCAGGCGTGGCAGGGGGGCTCGACAGCGCCCCCTGGAACGGGGTCCGAAAACTTGGTTCATAAATCAAACACGCTTGCATATAATAATATGAAACTTGATACACTTATAGATCTCATCGGGGCGAACAACTTTCGTGCTCTAAGTTTTACGCCAGCCCAACAGGAAGTCGGCTATTTAGGGTTGTTTGGAAAACGCATGCAATGGAATTTAAAGTACTCCTCCTAGAGAATTGATCGAGATGCCACGAAACTCGGTCAGCGTGAAGTCAAGACATTGAGGGTGAAAAATTGCCAGGGGATTTTTGATATCTCGAACGGTTTGGCCGTGGCGAGGAAACGAAATTATGGCGAGAAA
Organism: Gila orcuttii; assembly: GCA_026230005.1. Taxonomy (NCBI): domain Eukaryota; kingdom Metazoa; phylum Chordata; class Actinopteri; order Cypriniformes; family Leuciscidae; genus Gila; species Gila orcuttii. The sequence goes on along the minus strand of JAPDVR010000004.1, from coordinate 46,399,895 downwards.
CGTGAAACAGAAAGTGTGTTATAACTTCAGCATACATTAATTGATCTTGATTAAACTTCAGCAGTGTGTTCGTTGTAAGAGGCCGATCACATGGATGTGACTATTGTGAGTCAAAGTTATAGCACCACCAACTGGCAGCAGGAAGTGTGTCACTTTTAAAATGCTTTGAAATCACCCTCTAATTTTTACCGATTTGCTTCAAACTTTATGTGTATAATGTAAACACACGCCAGATGTAGGCCTGTGAAAGGATTATTGATATCTTAAATACTGTTGCTGTGGCAACAAATCAAACTTTAATATTCTTGTTTGATGCTTTTGAGACTCTTAGCATGCTTGAAATTGCATGAAACTCGACAGACACATCACATTTATTAGCCAGTAGACATGTGCAAAGTTTCAGAAACGGGCGTGGTGAGGGCTCAGTAGCGCAACCTTTAGTCAAAAATGGGGGGGTTAGTTTTATCTATAGTAACAAAACGCAGTACGTATATTGTACTCATCAAGCCGGATAACTTTCTAATTTACAGTCATTAGCTCGGACCAACAGAAAGTCAGATATTTTGGTTTGAATGTGGTCATTTCTCTCTGAGCCTACGTCTCTGTGTCTGTGCCTGTGTGTGTGTGTGTAGGGGGAGGGGGAGGGGGGCTAGATTAACCATTTCACTGCTGTGTGGTTTGGCCTGCATTAAAAAAGAAAATAAATGTCTAAAGCCTTGTATTTTTTAAATAAGTTTTTTTTTTTTAATAAAGTAAAGGCATATAACCAGTTTAATTGTAGTGCATTGACAATAGTTTTATATAATTAGTTTATTAATTAAATTAACTTGGTCCATAAACTTGGTCTGAAAATTTGGTCCATAAATCAAACACACTTGCATGTAATAATATGAAACTCGGTACACATATAGATCTCATCGGGCCAAACTACTTTAAGCCAGCCCAACAGGAAGTCGGCTATTTTGGTCTGAATGTGGATGTTTTGCAAAACCAGCCTCTACAATTTTACTCACTTCTCTTAAGTGGTTTATTTTATTCCCACCAAACTTTTTCAACATGATGAAAATACATTAAAGATGCTAAATTGTTAACGGATATTGAATATCTCAAATGGTTTTGCTATGGCTAGAGATTATGTCAAAAAAAGAATCAGGAAACTTCTCATATCTTCTAAAAATGTAATTATACACCATTTATTTTTATATAAAATTATACAAATATTAGAACTAAACTAATTTTATTCTATTTTTTCAATTCAAGTTGTATGAAAAAGTTTAAAACAGGCTATTTAGTGCTATTTGGTTAAACAAAAAAAATCATAGATAGGGCTATACTTCCCTCTTGTGTCCAAAATGATATAAACATAGTACTTAAAACTTTTTTTATCAGGTATGCCTATATAAATATATTAGGTATGTGGCTGTGAGGATATTTTCCCATCGGTTAATCGACATGTGACACCAGCGGGGGCTTTTAAATCGCTAATATAAAAGTGAAAGTAAAGGCACTTTTACACAAAATATTCCGTCATCATCTTTTCAGTCAGCTCTTCACTCTCATAATTAATGAAATTTGAATCCTGTTGCTGATCTTTGCTGCAAAATTACAAATAATTTATTTCTGTATAAAATAACACTCTGACAAAAAATACATTTGATGTCTCTTTTTTAATCAATGTAGAATGTGTAACTTAAAAATAAACAGATTAGTGCTCTGTTTGAGGACAATCCTGTGAGGAGTACCGCCTCCCTCTACGTTTCACGTACGTGTACGAAATTCGGTACATACATGTAATGGCCCAATACCTACAAAAAAGTCTCTTGGAGGATAGCCCTAAACACAACAGGAAGTCTTTGAACTTCCATTTTGAACTTCCTCTCAGATTTTTGTGCAGTTTTTGCCATTTTCAGGCCTCATACTTTAACGAACTCCTCCTGCAGTTTTAATCTGATCATCTTCAAATTTGGTGAGTGTAATCTTAAGGCCTTTGCGACGTTAAATTGCGAAGATCTTGAGTTTTCGTCGAAGGCCGTGTCCTCGGCGGCCTAACAAATTTCGATGTTTCGTCATGAAACAGGAAGTTGCTGTAACTCAGGCAAACAATGTCCAATCTGCCCCAAACTTCAAACTTTTGATGAGTTCTGTCCTGAACACATATCCATGCTCATATTCAGTTATAGTCAAAGCGCCACCTACTGGCAACAGGAAGTGACTTGTTTAACATTGTTGTGGACTCCTAATAACATGTAAAAAAGTGCCAGCAAGTGCTAAACATGCTAGCAACATACTAGAAACATGCTAAAACATGCTAGCAAACACTTAGCTAAGTGCTAAAGCATGCTATACGCTTATTTCACGCAGCCGTTATTTTAAAATCGAAAGCGAGGCTCCGGTGGGAAGAAAACCGGAAGTGTCGCCTTTAATCATAGGAGAGTCGCGAATACGATGGCGTATTGTTGTGTTTAATGTAGAAATTAGTTATTCTAAAAATGTACATACATTTCTTTCATACTTTAGACTATATACAGTGAAATTCATTTATAATTTTTTTTTTCAGAAAGTAAAAAAAGAAGCAGGAACGAACTATATCTACATATCCTATATTGGATATTAACATCCAATAGTGTAAATCGCGGCAGCAGCTTCAGGTTGGTAGTCCAAGGCATTGTTGTTTATCTGTACTTCCGGGGTTCTTCCCACCTGAGCCTCGCTTTCGAATTTAAAATAACGGCTGCGTGAAATAAGCGTATTACTGCAATTAAATAGGAATTTGCTGTAACTCAGGCATGGAATATCAGATATTCCCCAAACTTAACACGTTTGATAAGAGTCATGGCCTGAACACATCTACATGAGAATATTCAGTTATAGTAATAGCGCCACCTACTGGCAACAGGAAGTGACATGTTTAACACTGTGATGCAGTACTAGCAACATATTAAACATGCCATTGAATTATAAATATGTTATAAACATGTTAAAACATGCTAGCAATTCAAAGCTAAGTGCTAAAGCATGCTAATGCAATGAAACAGGAAGTTGTTGTTACTTAAGAAGGCAATGTCCAATCTGCCCCAAACTTCACACGTTTGATAAGAGTTCTGCCCTGAACACACCTACATGACAATTTTCAGTTAAAGTAATAGCGCCACCTACTGGCAACAGGAAGTGACATGTTTAACAGTGTGATGCAGTACTAGCAACATAGTAAATATGCCATTGAATTATAAACATGTTAAAACATGCTAGCAATTCTTAGCTAAGTGCTAAAGCATGCTAATGCAATGAAGCAAGAAGTTGTTGTTACTTAAGAAGGAAATGTCCAATCTTCCCCAAACTTCACACGTTTGATAAGAGTCATGGCCTGAATACATCTACATGAGAATATTCAGTCATAGTAATATGTAATATGACATGTAATATGTGTATATAGTAATATGACATAGTAATATGACATGTTTTACACTGTGATGCAGTAGGCTACTAGCAACATATTAAATATGCCATTGAGTTCTAAACATGCTAGAAACATGCTAAAACATGCCAGCAACACTTATCTGAGTGATAACACATGCTATTATCCCCATAATAAAGGACATTTTTGTAACTGACTTTGACATACTCCTCCTATATTTACCTACTTAAATGCACATTGCCCACCGTGCTCTGTCTTCCTAAAGCCACCGGGTGGCGGTGGCACGGGTGAGAGGGCCCTTTCAATGCTGCTTGCAGCTTTAATTATTAGGGCCTGAGCACCGATGGTGCGAGGACCCTCTTGGAATTGCTCTGTTTATTAGGGCCCAAGCACCGATGGTGCGAGGACCCTCTTGGAATTGCTCTGTTTATTAGGGCCCAAGCCTTGAAAAGGCGAAGGCCCTATTGTTTTCCTAAGGATTATTAGGGCCCAAGCCTTGAAAAGGTGAAGGCCCTATTGTTTTCCTTAGGATTATTTATTATTAGGGCCCAAGCCTTGAAAACACGAAGGCCCTATTGTTTTCCTAAGGATTATTATTAGGGCCCAAGTCTTGAAAAGGCGAAGGCCCTATTGTTTTCCATAGGATTATTTATTATTATTAGGGCCCAAGCCTTGAAAAGGCGAAGGCCCTATTGTTTTCCTTAGGATTATTTATTATTAGGGCCCAAGCCTTGAAAAGGCGAAGGCCCTATTGTTTTCCTAAGGATTATTCTTTATTATTAGGGCCCAAGCCTTGAAAAGGCGAAGGCTCTATTGTTTTCCTAAGGATTATTCTTTATTATTAGGCCCCAAGCCTTGAAAAGGCGAAGGCCCTATTGTTTTCCTAAGGATTATTAGGGCCCAAGCCTTGAAAAGGCGAAGGCCCTATTCTTTTCCTAAGGATTATTCTTTATTAGGGCCCAAGCCTTGAAAAGGCGAAGGCCCTATTGTTTTCCTAAGGATTATTTATTATTATTATTATTATTATTATTAGGGCCCAAGCCTGGAAAAGGCGAAGGCCCTATTGTTTTCCTAAGGATTATTATTATTATTATTATTATTATTATTATTATTATTATTATTTTACTACCGTTTGGGCACTTTTGGGGCCCTTAACGTGCTCGAAAACTCTTGAAACTTTGCACACAGGTCAGAACCCGCGGCCATCAGGGCCGGGCTGAAGATGGTACCCGGGCGTGGCAGGGGGGCTCGACAGCGCCCCCTGGAACGGGATTCGAAAACATGTCCATATATCAAACACGCTTGCATGAATTAATATGAAAATCGGTACACATGTAGATCTCATCATTTCATATATCCTTCGTACTCTTACTTTTTACGCCAGCCCAACAGGAAGTCGGCTATTATGGGTTGTTTGGAAACTCATGCTCAGGAATTTGAAACACTTCTCCTAAGGAATTCACCCGATCGTCACCAAACTCGGTGTGCATGAAGTCAAGACATTGAGGATGAAAAATTGCCAGGGGATTTTTGATATCTCGAACGGTTTGGCCGTGGTGAGGAAACAAATTTATGGCGAATAATGGAAACAGGAAGTGTGTTATAACTTCTGCATACATTGACTGATCTTGATGAAACTTCAGCAGTGTGTTCGCTGTAAGAGGCCAATCACATGGATGTGACTATTGTGAGTCAAAGTTATAGCGCCACCAACTGGCAGCAGGAAGTGTGTCACTTTCAAAATGCTTTTAAATCACCCTCTTATTTTTACCCGATTTGCTTAAAACTTTATGTGTATAATGTAAACACATGGCAGATGTAGACCTGTGAAAGGATTATTGATATCTTAGATACTGTTGCCGTGGTAACGCATCAAACTTTAAGATTCTTTTTTGATGCTTTTGAGACTCTTAGCATACTTGAAATTGCATGAAACTCGACTGACACATCACATTTATTAGCCAGTAGACATGTGCAAAGTTTCAGAAACGGGCGTGGTGCAGGGGCTCAGTAGCGCCACCTTTTGACAAAAGAGGGGGAGTTAGGTCTATACTTTTATCTACAATCTTAAAACTCAGTATGTATATTGTTCATATCGAGCTGGACAACTTTCTAATTTACAGTTATTAGCTCAGACCAACAGGAAGTCAGATATTTTGGTTTGAATGTGGATGTTTTGGAGAATTTTCTCTTCCTCTCTCTCTGACCAAACGTCTCTCCATGTGTTTGGGGGGAGGGGGATTTGTCTGCTGAGTGAGAATGCTTTTATTTTTGTTTTTCAAGGTTTTGGGGCCCTTAACATGCTCGAAAACTCTTGAAACTTTGCACACAGGTCAGAACCCGCGGCCATCAGGGCCGGGCTGAAGCTGGTACCCGGGCGTGGCAGGGGGGCTCCACAGCGCCCCCTGGAATGCGATTCGAACACTTGTCCATATATCAAACATGCTTGCATGTAATACTATGAAACTCGGTACATATTTAGATCTCATCGGGCCGAACAACTTTCGTGCTCTAAGTTTAACGACAGCTCAACAGGAAGTCAGCTATTATGGATTGTTTGGAAAATGCATGCTTTTATTTTTTATATACTTCTCCTAGAGAATTAATCCAAACACCACGAAACTCGGTCAGCATGAAGTCAAGACATTGAGGATGCTAAATTGCGGACGGATTTTGATATCTCGAACGGTTTGGCCGTGGCGAGGAAATGAATTTATGACTAAAAAAGGACACATAAAGTGTGTTATAACTTAGTTAGTTTTACCTACAGTTTCAAAACTTGGCGTGTATATTGTTCTCGTCAAGCCGAACAACTTTCTAATTTACAGTCATTATCTCCGACCAACAGAAAGTCAGATATTGTGGTTTGAATGTGGATTCTGAGAATTTTCTCTCCCTCTCGATCAAACTGTGTGTGTGTGAGAGAGAGAGAGAGAGAGAGAGAGAGAGAGAGAGAGAGAGAGAGGCGCAGAAATCATTTTATACGGAAATCAATTATTTATAACTCAGATGAGAATAAAGTTAGTGTTAATTAAAATTAAGGAACATTTATTTTTTCTGTTCTGAATATCATTAAAACAGAAAAGGCAGAGACAACATAATGATGAATAATCTTAAGATATTATATCGTATGCTATGGGTTGTGAATACACCCATGTTAAACATTAAAATTTATTTCCATTGCATATCATAGAACACATAAGCGTAAAATATAATTACATTAATAAACCTGTACAAAGACCTCCAAATAAATAGTGGGCTTCTATATTTACACATTTAAGTGCTGAAAAACATATTGAGCTATGACATCCTATGACATTAAAAATTATTCTATATTTAAATTATCTCATATATGTGGCTTTTGTGGTTCACGATCATAGGCCCTGTCCCAAATGGCACACTTCATATGAATACTCGGTCTTGTGTACTTATTTCATGTGTCTGTTAAATCCATGAGACCCATGGATGAGGTGTCTCATTTTTCATTTTAGGTTTCAGAAGGTTGCTCACGCATACTTTGTGGTTGATATGTGCCCTCGATGCGCACTTGATGCACCCAAACTGATGCAAGCTCTACAGCACACTTCTTTTCGACAGTCAAAGCAGGGTTACGTTTTTGCACGTCGTGCACAATAACCCTAAAGGCACCAGGGTGGCAGTGCCACCGGCTTCTTATATATATATATATATATATATATATATATATATATATAGCTGTGAGCAGCGATGAAGGGCCAAAGCCGACGGCACCGCCACCCCGGTGCCTTTAGGTAACTAAAGGAACCGGGGTTGCGGTGCCACCGGCTTGGGCCCGTAATCTGCATGCATACAGTAATTTTCCTCTTGGCCAACATCCCTCTGATGTGATATTCAACTCCCAGCATGCATTAGTGTATAAACTAAAGTGTATTTTTAGAGAATTGTGCATGCATAAAGTTTAACCAGTAGGTCATCATATATAGTTTTCAGATTGATATCTTCAGTGCATATTGATTCATTCACTCAGTTCTTAAAGCATTAGGGAAAATAATTCTTAAAGCTGAACAATAATCACAAGATTCATAATTTCTGCATGCATAACCCCCAGCATGCATTAGTGTATAAACTAAAGTGTATTTTTAGAGAAGTGTGCATGCATGAAATTTAACCAGTAGGTCGTCATATATAATTTTCAGATTGATATCTTCAGTGCATATTGATTCATTCACTCAGTTCTTAAAGCGTTAGGGAAAATAATTCTTAAAGCTGAACAATAATCACAAGATTCATAATTTCTGCATGCATAACCCCCAGCATGCATTAGTGTATAAACTAAAGTGTATTTTTAGAGAAGTGTGCATGCATAAGGTTTAACCAGTAGGTCGTCATATATAATTTTCAGATTGATATCTTCAGTGCATATTGATTCATTCACTCAGTTCTAAAGCATTAGGAAAAATGATTCTTAAAGCTGAACAATAATCACAAAGTTAAAAATTCATAATTTCTGCATGCATAACCCCCAGCAATGCTTTAGTAAACTAAAGCTTATTTTTAGAGAATTGTGTATGCATAAAGTTTCACAGGTCATCATATATAGTTTTCGGACACACAAGCAGAATCAAGTCAAGTCACCTTTATATATATAGTACTTTTTGCAATACTGATTGTTTCAAAGCAACTTTACAGTGATAAAAGGAAAATTCATTTGAAATGTCTCAGAGAAGCACATGACTTTCATATCTGTTTCATTATGAATCTAGTTATTATTATTATTTTACTACCGTTTGGGCACTTTTGGGGGCCTTAACGTGCTCAAAAACTCTTGATACTTTGCACACGGGTCAGAACCCACGGCCATCAGGGCTGGACTGAAAATGGTACCCGGGCGTGGCAGGGGGGCTCGACAGCGCCCCCTGGAACGGGATTCGAAAACATGTCCATATATCAAACACGCTTGCATGAATTAATATGAAAATCGGTACACATATAGATCTCATCGTTTCATATATCCTTCGTACTCTTACTTTTTACGCCAGCCCAACAGGAAGTCGGCTATTATGGGTTGTTTGGAAACTCATGCTCAGGAATTTGAAACACTTCTCCTAGGGAATTCACCCGATCGTCACCAAACTCGGTGTGCATGAAGTCAAGACATTGAGGATGAAAAATTGCCAGGGGATTTTTGATATCTCGAACGGTTTGGCCGTGGCGAGGAAACGAATTAATGGTGAATAATGGAAACAGGAAGTGTGTTATAACTTCTGCATACATTGACTGATCTTGATGAAACTTCAGCAGTGTGTTCGCTGTAAGAGGCCGATCACATGGATGTGACTATTGTGAGTCAAAGTTATAGCGCCACCAACTGGCAGCAGGAAGTGTGTCACTTTCAAAATGCTTTTAAATCACCCTCTTATTTTTACCCGATTTGCTTAAAACTTTATGTGTATAATGTAAACACACGGCAGATTTAGACCTGTGAAAGAATTATTGATATCTTAGATACTGTTGCCGTGGTAACGCATCAAACTTTAAGATTCTTTTTTGATGCTTTTGAGACTCTTAGCATACTTGAAATTGCATGAAACTCGACAGACACATCACATTTATTAGCCAGTAGACATGTGTAAAGTTTCAGAAACGGGCGTGGTGCAGGGGCTCAGTAGCGCCACCTTTTGACAAAAGAGGGGGAGTTAGGTCTATATTTTTATCTACAATCTTAAAACTCAGTATGTATATTGTTCATATCGAGCTGGACAACTTTCTAATTTACAGTTCCCTTTCGTTGTCACTCCGAGTTACGTCGGATGACGACGAATGGGGTTTCGCTTAGAAAGCCTATCAACTTCGAGTATTACAAAACGAGCCAATGGCAAAGAAATGCCATGGGTCTGCGGAATTTGCATGACGTAACTCCGCCCCACCTCGTGGGTATAAAAGGAGGAAGTCCGCAACAGCAGTTTATGTTTTCGCTTCGGAGCCAAGTGTATTCTTCTCTCAACAAGCCATCTCTGAATTGTCAGCTTTACAAACGAGTACCTCGAGTGTTGGTGTGACGGCGATCTACGGCGAGCGCGTGTTTCCTGCTGATCTGTTGCAGTGGTCTGCCAGTCGGTGCGTGTCTCCCCGGGTGCTTCAACACTTGAGTTTTCTCTCACTAAAAGAGCTCGCACGCGGCACGTCTTTTTAAAGACGGCTCGCCCGTGCATTTAAAAAAAAAAAATGAATGGTGCGGCAGCTTGGTATCGGACTCTGATGGGCACGAGCGTTGTCTAGTATGTTTGGGCTTGATCATGCTAGAGCAGCACTCGTGGATGACTCATGTTTTCTCCGTGGAAACATGATCATCGCGTCATTAAGGTCGAGACTCGGTGAACTCAGAAAAGAGTGAGAGTCCCCTCATCCACCCCCAGATCTTCGGCTGGTGGCCAGGGTGACCTGAGGGTTACGGTCTGGAACAAGGCGCCGACTATGTCTCCGCGACCCCAGCCCCCCTCTTCAATGACGGTGCCCGCTAGTGAACAGGTGATTCCCACGGGTCTACCCTCTGGTGGCCCGTGTGTTTCATTTGAAGCTACAGAGGATGATATTATGTTTGTAGCAGCTTCACTAGGTGGGTTTGATTTTCCTGGAAGTGACGACTCATCGAGTCTGATCCGGAGATGACGGCCATGCTTTCCCGGGACGATTGGTTTTTGGGTAAGGCCGCCGACCCTTGTCCACGGCAAACCCCAATACCATTCTTCCCGGACGTGCATGATGAGATCAGGGACCGCTTGCTGATCTCATCCGCCTTTCCTCCCCTCGATGGGGCCGCTGCCCATGGGTACACTGGGGTTCCCCCGGCTGAACGCTCTGTTGCGATGCTATGTGTCCTCAGAGTGCTTCTTCTCGGCGCAATCCTAAGCACCCGTCCGTGGCCTGTAGTTTTTCGTCTACGCTTGTGGCGAGATCCTATAGCGCCAAGGGACTGGCAGCCGCCTCACTGCATGCCATGGTCATTCTGCTGGTCTACCTGACCCAGATGCTCATGGACCTTGAGGGTCCACTTGGACCACTCCTTTCCCCGGTGGAGGGCCGGGGAAGAATCCTTATTCTCCAAAGAACTGACTCTCCCGTCTCTGAGCACACAGAGTTCTCGGACGACACAGAGCGCCGCCCACTAGCCATGCTCTCCTCGTCCCCCTCTGTCCCAGAGGTGGTTGACACGGCGTGCCATCCACGGACCGCTTCGCCCCTGTCCCCCTCTGTCGCCAGACCCCTGGCAGAGCAGGCCCCCGCTGGACGACCAGCCTGGTCCTCCCCTGGCCCCCTCTGCAAGGGCGCGGTTGCTAACTCTGCCCCCACACCGGACCGCTATGCCGTCCACGTTACTCCGCTTCGCTGCCCCTCCGGGGGGATGCCTGTCGTCCGCATGATCCCGCTGGTTCAGTTCCTGGGAGCCTGGTTAGAGCTTTCCCGTCTGTCCCGCTGGATCGCGCGCACCATCAGGCTCGGCTATGCGATTCAGTTCGCACTGTCTCCTCCCCGCTTCAGGGGAGTCCGCTCCACTTTGGTCGGTGGCAATGCCCCCATCATGAGATGAGAGATTGCCACCCTGCTGGCGAAGGGTGCAATCGAGACTGTCCCTCCAGCCGAGATGAGGTCCGGCTTCTACAGCCCCTACTTCATTGTCCCCAAGAAAACCGGTGGGTTACGGCCAATCCTGGACTTGCGCGTGATGAACCGCTCCCTTCACAGGCTGCCGTTCAAGATGCTCACCGCCAAACGCGTTTTCGAATGCGTTCGGCACCAGGATTGGTTTGAAGCGATCGACCTGATGGACGCCTACTTTCATGTCTCCATTCTTCCTCGACACAGACCATTCCTTCGGTTTGCTTTCGAGGGGCAGGCATACCAGTACGCGGTCCTCCCTTTCGGGCTGGCCCTGTCTCCTCGCATCTTCACGAAGGTCGTCGAGGCTGCCCTTGTTCCCCTTCGGGAGGACGGGGTTCGCATCCTGAGATATATCGACGACTGGCTGATCCTAGCTCACTCTCGAGATCAGATTTGCGAACACAGGGACCTAGTGCCCCGGCACCTAGCTCGTCTGGGCCTTCGGGTCAACTGGGAGAAGAGCAAACTTTGCCCCGTGCAGAGGATCTCTTTTCTCGGTATGGACATCGACTCGGTCGCCAAGTCCGCGCAGCTTACGAGCGAGCGCGCGCAGTCACTGCTGACTTGCCTGAGACAATTCGAGGTCAAGAGTGCGGTTCTACTGAAACTTTTTCAGAGGCTCCTGGGGCATATGGCATCTGCAGCCGCGGTCACGCCGCTCGGATTGCTTCATATGAGACCGCTTCAGCTTTGGCTTCGCGACCGAGTCCCGAGGTGGGCATGGCAACAAGGCACGCTCCGAGTACCAGTTACTCCGACCTGCCGTCAGTTCTTCACCCTGTGGTCGAACCTCAGTTTTCTCAGGGCGGGTGTCCCCCTGGAACGAGCTTCCCGGCATGTTGTTGTCTCGACAGATGCCTCCACCACGGGCTGGGGCGCCATGTGCAATGGACATGCTGCTGCGGGCTCCTGGACTGGACCCCAGCGGCTTTGGCATGTCAATTGCCTCGAGTTGTTGGCAGTACGCCTTGCCCTGCACCGCTTCCGGGCGTTGCTTTTGGGTCAACACGTACTAGTCCGTTCAGACAATACTGCGACTGTTGCGTACATCAACCATCAAGGTGGTCTACGCTCCCGCCGTATGTCACAACTCGCCCGCCACCTCCTACTTTGGAGTCAGAAGCATCTGAGGTCGCTTCGAGCCATTTTCATTCCCGGAGCGCTGAACTGTGCAGCCGACGAGCTCTCACGCCTTCAGCCCCTCCCTGGAGAATGGCGACTCCATCCCCAGTCGGTTCAGCTGATTTGGGACCAGTTCGGGGATGCACAGATAGATCTGTTTGCGTTTCCCCCAGTGAGCCTTCTTGCGCAGACCTTGCGCAAGGTCAGGGAGGACGAGGAGCAGGTCATTCTGGTCGCACCGTATTGGCCCAACCAGACCTGGTTCCCCGAACTTGTACTCCTCGCGACAGCACCTCCCTGGCCCATTCCTCTGAGGAAGGACCTTCTTTCTCAGGGACGGGGCACCCTGTGGCACCCTCGCCCCGATCTCTGGAGCCTCCACGTGTGGCTCCTGGACGGCTCGAGGTAGGTTTGAGTACCCTTCCACCAGCGGTGGCGGCTACCATCACTTCTGCTAGAGCGTCGTCCACGAGACACGCCTATGCGCTGAAGTGGAACCTCTTCGTCGACTGGTGCTCTTCTCACTGAGAAGACCCCCGGAAATGCTCGATCAGCGTTGTGCTTTCCTTCCTTCAGCAAGGGTTGGAGCGAAGGCTGTCTCCCTCCACCCTTAAGGTCTATGTTGCCGCCATTGCCGCACACCATGACCTGTTCGAAGGTAAGTCGGTAGGGAAGCACGACCTGGTCATCAGGTTCTTGAGAGGAGCGAGGAGACTAAATCCTCCTCGCCCTCCTCTCGTTCCCTCTTGGGACCTCTCAGTGGTTCTAACTGCCCTGAAGAGTGCTCCCTTTGAGCCCCTGCTATCAGTCGAGCTTAAGTTCCTGTCAATGAAGACAGCGCTCCTGGTTGCACTGGCCTCCATCAAGAGGGTAGGGGACCTGCACACATTCTCCATCGACGAAGCGTGCCTGGAATTCGGACCGGCTTTCTCTCACGTGATCCTGAGACCCCGGCCTGGATATGTGCCCAAGGTTCCTACCATTCCCTTTCGGGACCAGGTGGTGAACCTGCAAGCGGTGCCCCCGGAGGAGGCAGACCCAGCCTTGGCACTGCTCTGTCCAGTACGCGCTCTTCGCGCCTATGTAGACAGGACGCAGTGTTTCAGGACCTCAGACCAGCTCTTTGTCTGTTATCGTGGGAAGCTGAAGGGAAAGGCTCTCTCCAAGCATAGGTTGTCTCACTGGATAGTGGACGCCATTGCCTTGGCATACCAGCAGCAAGGCCGACCGTGCCCCCTTGGTGTGACGGCCCACTCCACCCGGAGTGTGGCATCCTCTTGGGCTCTAGCGCATGGCGCCTCGCTAACAGACATCTGCAGAGCTGCAGGCTGGGCGACACCTAACACATTCGCCAGATTCTATAATCTCCGAGTGGAGCCAGTGTCCTCTCATGTACTCGCTTCAACTAGCTAGTACCGGACCCGCTCAGGTGTCTTCGCTTGCTCGCCATTCCACTCCACGGACTGGATACGTGCGATATTCTCCTCAGGTGAGCTTCCTCGAAAGCCCTGAGCTCCTCCAGCACTCCTGACGTCGGCGCCAGTGTCTCTTGCCTGTGCGTCGGCTAGGTGCCTCCCGTGTGCATTGTCCCTCCCCTGAGCGACCCCCACATGTGTATTTCCACTGTAGGCCTCTCTGAGCATGTGTCTTTCCCTTTGCAAGCCACCTTGCCTCCCCTGGGGTTGAAATATTCCACCTGCGGCTGGACACCCCAGTGTTCTCCATATGCTTCCTTCTGGGTCATATGTGTATTCTCTAAGTCCCCCCCTCTGGGTTGGCATTAATTGCATACTTCCCCTAGCTTGGGATATGCTTCCCAGTGTACCTTGGTATTCCTGTGTTAAATGGAGTCCTTCGTCCGTCTATGACAGGGATCTCTGTTTACGCAGGGCACTGGAAGACAGCTGAGAAGGTGGCGTGATTAGACTGGTAACCCCATTCGTCGTCATCCGACGTAACTCGGAGTGACAACGAAAGGGAACGTCTACGGTTACGTATGTAACCCTCGTTCCCTGAGTAGGGAACGGAGACGTTACGTCTGCCTGCCACTTTCCGCTGTACCGCGGGGATCGCCTGAGCTCAGTCTTGGCTCCTCAGCGAAGAAACATAAACTGCTGTTGCGGACTTCCTCCTTTTATACCCACGAGGTGGGGCGGAGTTACGTCATGCAAATTCCGCAGACCCATGGCATTTCTTTGCCATTGGCTCGTTTTGTAATACTCGAAGTTGATAGGCTTTCTAAGCGAAACCCCATTCGTCGTCATCCGACGTAACGTCTCCGTTCCCTACTCAGGGAACGAGGGTTACATACATAACCGTAGACGTTATTAGCTCAGACCAACAGGAAGTCAGATATTTTGGTTTGAATGTGGATGTTTTGGAGAATTTTCTCTTCCTCTCTCTCTGACCCTACGTCTCTCTGTGTGTTTGGGGGGAGGGGGATTTGTCTGCTGAGTGAGAATGCTTTTATTTTTGTTTTTCAAGGTTTTGGGGCCCTTAACGTGCTCGAAAACTCTTGAAACTTTGCACACAGGTTAGAATCCGCGGCCATCAGGGCCAGGCTGAAGCTGGTACCCGGGCGTGGCAGGGGGGCTCGACAGCGCCCCCTGGAATGCGATTCGAACACTTGTCCATATATCAAACATGCTTGCATGTAATAATATGAAACTCTGTACATATTTAGATCTCATCGGGCCGAACAACTTTCGTGCTCTAAGTTTAACGACAGCTCAACAGGAAGTCCGCTATTATGGGTTGTTTGGAAAATGCATGCTTTTATTTTTTATATACTTCTCTTTAATTAATCCAAACACCACGAAACTCGGTCAGCATGAAGTCAAGACATTGAGGATGCTAAATTGCAGACGGATTTTTGATATCTTGAACGGTTTGGCCGTGGCGAGGAAATGAATTTATGACTAAAAAAAGACACATAAAGTGTGTTATAACTTAGTTAGTTTTACCTACAGTTACAAAACTTGGCGTGTATATTGCTCTCTTCAAGCCGAACAACTTTCTAATTTACAGTCATTAGCTCCAAACAACAGACAGTCAGATATTTTGGTTTGAATGTGGATTTTGAGAATTTTCTCTCCCTCTCTCTGACAGAGAGAGTGTACTCTGCCATTCTGTGTGTGTGTGTGTGTGTCTGTGTAGGGAGGGGGAGAAGGGGGGAGCATCTCTTCGGGTGATAGTTTAAACACAAAATCATAAATAGGGCTATACTGCCCTCTTGTGTACAAAATTATAATTATATATAAATATATTATGTATGTGACTGAGGATTTTGTGTTTTATTGCGAGTGTACACAAATATAAGTAAACAGTTTGCAGTCTGAATGATGTCCTGTATAAAAAAAATTCCGGAGTGTGTTTCCACTGTTCACACACACACACACACACACACACATTTCGATCGTGCCCGCGCCTCTCTCTCTCACACACGCACGCGCACACACACACACACACACACACACAGTTCGATCGCGACCGCACCTCTCTCTCACACACACACACACACAGTTCGATCGCGCGCGCCTCTCTCTCAAGCAGGAGTGTGTTTGTGTGCGCGTGAGAGCACACAAAACAATAGGGCCTTTCGCCTTTTCAAGGCTTGGGCCCTAAATATAGCTGCGAGCAGCGATTACGGGCCCAAGCCTTGAAAAGGCGAAGGCCCTATTGTTTTCCTTAGAATTATTCTTTATTATTCTTCTTCTTGATTAGGGCCCAAGCCTTGAAAAGGCGAAGGCCCTATTGTTTTCCTAAGGATTATTAGGGCCCAAGCCCTGAAAGGGAGAAGGTCCTATTGTTTTCCTTAGGATTATTATTAGGGCCCAAGCCCTGAAAGGGCGCAGAGCCCTATTGTTTTCCTTAGGATTATTATTAGGGCCCAAGCCTTGAAAAGGCGAAGGCCCTATTGTTTTCCTAAGGATTATTAGGGCCCAAGCCCTGAAAGGGCGCAGAGCCCTATTGTTTTCCTTAGGATTATTTTTTTTTTCTCTCTTTTATTTTTCTTACGACTATTCAGGCACTTTTGGGGCCCTTGACGTGCCCGAAAACTCTTGCAACTTTGCACGCGGGTCAGAACCCCGCGGCCATCAGGGTCGGGCTGAAGATGGTACCCGGGCGTGGCAGGGGGGCTAGACAGCGCCCCCTGGAACGGGGTCCGAAAACTTGGTCCATAAATCAAACACGCTTGCATGTAAGAATATGAAACTCGGTACACATATAGATCTCATCGGTTCATATATACTTCATACTCTTACTTTTTACCCCAGCCCAACAGGAAGTCGGCTATTTAGGGTTGTTTGTAAAGCGCATGCAATGGAATTTAAAGTACTTCTCCTAGAGACAGTCCCGGCGCCAGGACAAACGACTTGGGGGGGCTTTTACAATTCTTCGGGGGGCTTGCGCGGGGGGTGGGGGGGGGGTGTTCTACCGTTTCTCTCGTGCCCCATATTGAAAAAAAAAAGAGAATTATTTAGTGTTAAATTAGTTAACACTAGTCTGCGGGGCTGCAGCTGGATGCTATTGGAGCGCTACAGCTGCGGAGCTCATCGCGCCCACTCTAGTCAATGCTTGTGTTTACACCAACCGCGACGCGGCGTTTCAGAAGCATCCCAGAAGTGGCTCTCCGCACCGCTTCACTAAAGATAGGTGCTAAGTCTATTTTCAACGGACGCCGCGTCCAAGCCGCACCGTAAATACAAAATAAAAGTAAAAAAACACTGTAAATTTTAAAATAAACACCCTGTAAGGACTCCCAATTGTAGGCCTATTGCACACCAATATATCCTTGGTAGAAACCATAGACTGTAAGGTAGAAACCCAAAAATCAAGAAAAATCACATCGGACAGGCAAATCACATGGTCTCGCGCATCCAGTCGCGTTGCTTCTGAAATGCTCCTGGTGTGAGTTGGCACCGCGTGGAGGACGGAATAAAATCTTGTCGTAGCCGTAATGCACTGCAGACGTGTGCAGTGTACAAAAGGGGTAAAGTCGAGAACAGTTCAGACGGTTCTCGTTTATAGTTATCTTATTCATAAGTGTTTAGAAAAACCCTGCACGAACGCTCAGTCACATAATCATCATTCAGATCACCGCTAGGGGGGCTTGAGATCATCACAGGGGGGGCTAAGCCCCCCCCAAGCCCCCCCTTGACGCCGGGCCTGCCTAGAGAATTCAAAGAAATGGCACAAAACTCGGTCAGCATGAAGTCAATACATTGAGGATGAAAAATTGCCAGGGGATTTTTGATATCTCGAACGGTTTGGCCGTGGCGAGGAAACGAAATTATGGCGAGAAACGTGAAACAGGAAGTGTGTTATAACTTCAGCATACATTAACTGATCTTGATGAAACGTCAGCAGTGTGTTCGCTGTAAGAGGCCGATCACATGGATGTGACTATTGTGAGTCAAAGTCATAGCGCCACCAACTGGCAGCAGGAAGTGTTTCACTTTCAAAATGCTTTGAAATCACCCTCTTATTTTTACCCGATTTGCTTCAAACTTTATGTGTATAATGTAAACACACGGCAGATGTAGACCTGTGAAAGGATTATTGATATCTTAAATACTGTTGCCGTGGCAACGCATCAAACTTGAATATTCTTTGTTGATGCTTTTGAGACTCTTAACATGCTTGAAATTGCATGAAACTCGACAGACACATCACATTTATTAGCCAGTAGACATGTGCAAAGTTTCAGAAACGGGCGTGGTGCAGGGGCTCAGTAGCGCCACCTTTTGACAAAAGTGGGGGTGTTATTTTTATAGTTTTACCTACAATCATAAAACTCGGTACGCATATTGTTCAGATAAAGCCGGACAACTTTCTAATTAACTGTCATTAGCTCAGACCAAGAGGAAGTCAGATGTTTTAGTTTGAATGTGGATGTTTCTGAGAATTTTCTCTCCCTCTCTCTCCATCTCTGTGTGTGAGGGATTTGTCTATTGCTTTTAATGGATTTCAAAGTTTCAGGGGCTTTTGGTGCTCTTAACGTGCTCAAAAACTCTTGAAATTTTGCACACAGGTCAGAACCTGCGGCCATCAGGGCTGGGCTGAAGCTGGTACCCGGGCGTGGCAGGGGGGCTCAACAGCGCCCCCTTGAACGGGGTCCGACAATTTGGTCCATATATCCAACACGCTTGCGTGAATTAATATGAAACTCAGTACACATATAGATCTCATCGGGCCGAACATCTTTCCCCTGGTCAAGTTTTACGCCAGCCCAACAGGAAATCGGCTATTATGGGTTGTTTGGAAAACGCTTGCTGTGGAATTTGAAGTACTACTCCTAGGCAATTCATTCAATCATCGCCAAACTCGGTGTGCATGAAGTCAAGACATTGAGGATGCTAAATTGCGGACAGATTTTTGATATCTCGAACGGTTTGGCCGCGGCGAGGAAACGAATTTATGGCGAATAATGGAAACAGGAAGTGTGTTTTAACTTCTGCATACATTGACTGATCTTGATGAAACTTCAGCAGTGTGTTTGCTGTAAGAGGCCGATCACATGGATGTGACTATTGTGAGTCAAAGTTATAGCGCCACCAACTGGCAGCAGGAAGTGTGTCACTTTCAAAATGCATTTAAATCACCCTCTAATTTCTACCGGATTGGCTTAAAACTTTATGTGTATAATGTAAACACACGGCAGATGAAGACCTGTGAAATGATTATTGATATCTTAGATACTGTTGCCGTGGTTACGCATCAAACTTTAAGATTCTTTTTTGATGCTTTTGAGACTCTTAGCATACTTGAAATTGCATGAAACTCGACTGACACATCACATTTATTAGCCAGTAGACATGTGCAAAGTTTCAGAAACGGGCGTGGTGCAGGGGCTCAGTAGCGCCACCTTTTGACAAAAGAGGAGGAGTTAGGTCTATACTTTTATCTACAATCTTAAATTTTCTCTTCCTCTCTCTCTGACCCTACGTCTCTCCGTGTGTTTGGGGGGAGGGGGATTTGTCTGCTGAGTGAGAATGCTTTTGACAAAAGTTGGGGGGTTACTTTTTTCTACAGTAACAAAGCTTGGTAAGTATATTGTTCTCATCGAGCCGGACAACTTTCTAATTTACAGTCATTAGCTACGACCAACAGGAAGTCAGATATTTTGGTTTGAATGTGGTCATTCTCTTTCTGAGCCTACTTCTCTGTGTCTGTGCCTGTCTGTGTGTGTGTGTTTGTTTGTAGGGGGAGGAGAAGGGGGGCTAGATTAACCATTTCACTGCTGTGTTGTTTGGCCTGCATTAAAAAAGAAAATAAATGTCTTAAGCCTTGTATTTTTTTTTTTTTTAAATAATGTAAAGGCATATAACCAGTTTAATTGTAGTGCATTGACAATAGTTTTATATAATTAGTTTATTAATTAAATTAACTTGGTCAATAAACTTGGTCTGAAAATTTGGTCCATAAATCAAACACACTTGCATGTAATAATATGAAACTCGGTACACATATAGATCTCATCGGGCCAAACAACTTTAAGCCAGCCCAACAGGAAGTTGGCTATTTTGGTCTGAATGTGGATGTTTTGAAAAATCAGCCTTTACATTTTTACTCACTCCTCTTAAGTGGTTTATTTTATTCCCACCAAACTTTTCAAAATTATGAAAGTACATTAAAGATGCTAAATTGTTAACGGATATTGAATATCTCAAACGGTTTTGCTATGGCGAGGGATTATGTCAAAAAAAGAATCAGGAAACGTCTCATATCTTCTAAAAATGTAATTATACACCATTTATTTTTATATAAAATTATACAAATATTAGAACTAAACTCATTTTATTCTATTTTTTCAATTCAAGTTGTATGAAAAAGTTTAAAACAGGCTATTTAGTGCTATTTGGTTAAACAAAAAAAAATCATACATAGGGCTATACTTCCCTCTTGTGTCCAAAATGATATCAACATAGTACATAAAACTTTTTTATCAGGTGTGGTTATTGTATTTATATATAAATTAGTGGTGGGCATAGATTTTTTTTTTAATGTAGATTAATCTAACTGTAATCTTGGAATTAATCTAGATTAAAATGGCTCATTTGAATTCTGGCGAAGGCATTCAGAATATGTATGCTACCCAAATAAATAACCTCGCAGGTAGTTTGTAATATGGGCAGGGGTGGAGCTAGACTCTCAGTACAGTTGGGGCGGAGCTTCATCATGGGGCTCTCTGCTACCAAGTCATTTTAAAATTAAAACCGTAAAAACAAACAAAAAAAGAAAGTAAAATATCTGATGAATGCATATGTAATAATGTGCCACTTGTTGAGCCAAGTAAGCTTATGTTAAATAAAACACAAAAACAATCTCGTTCTTTTCCTTTAATGCGCCCGATTTATATTTTCTCTCCATTTTCGTAATTATTCTCTACATTATACATTCGCACCTCATGGCACCCATTGTACTCCTGAGGAAAGTAGACCTGCCTTATACGCTGTGTTTCAGTTCATTTATGACTCACAAGACGAGCTTCAGTTCACGCGCCAGCCCCTCTGTGTCGTGATTATCTATTGTCTGCTATATTTATTTCTTATTAATTAAATCCAGGCAATTAGTTGATGAAACATTGATTAAAATTAAGATACAATTAATACAAAACGAAATTCACTTTAATGAAAGGCTTTGTGCTTTGTTTCTGCTCACCACTAATATATATATGTATATATATATATATATATATATATATATATATATATATATATATATATATATATATATATATATATATATATATATATATATATATATATATATATATACAGGTCCTTCTCAAAAAAATAGCATATTGTGATAAAGTTCATTATTTTCCATAATGTAATGATAAAAATTAAACTTCCATATATTTTAGATTCATTGCACACCAACTGAAATATTTCAGGTCTTTTATTGTTTTAATACTGATGATTTTGGCATACAGCTCATGAAAACCCAAAATTCCTATCTCAAAAAATTAGCATATCATGAAAAGGTTCTCTAAACGAGCTATTAACCTAATCATCTGAATCAACTCATTAACTCTAAACACCTGCAAAAGATTCCTGAGGCTTTTAAAAACTCCCAGCCTGTTTCATTACTCAAAACTGCAATCATGGGTAAGACTGCCGACCTGACTGCTGTCCAGAAGGCCATCATTGACACCCTCAAGCAAGAGGGTAAGGAGGACGAGGCGAAGGCCCGGGCGGAGCAGGACGAGGCGAAGGCCCGGGCGGAGCAGGAGACCCATCGGGTGGCCAGGGCGAAGCAGACGACCCATCGGGCGGCCAGGGTGGTGAAGACCCTTCGGGCGGCCAGGGCGGTGAAGACCCCTCGGGCGGCCAGGGCGGTGAAGACCCCTCGGGCGGCCAGGGCGGAGAAGACCCTTCGGGCGGCCAGGGCGGTGAAGAACCCTCGGGTGGCCAGGGCGGTGAAGAACCCTCGGGCGGCCAGGGCGGTGACGACCAGGGCGAAGACGACCACTCGGGCGGCCAGGGCGGAGACGACCCCTCGGGCGGCCATGGCACAGGAACAGAACCCGGCTCAGGAACAGACACCAGAACAGTAACAACCACAAGGACAGACACAAACACAGAAACAAACGTTGGCTCCGGCTCAGGAACAGACGACACTGGCTCCAACTTTGGAACAGACACTGGCACTGGCTCAGGAACAGGCATTAGCTCAGGAACAGACACCGGCTCAGGAACAGACACCAAAACTGTAACAGCCACAAGAACAGACACAAACACAGAAACAAACACTGGCTCTGGCGCTGGAACAGGTACTGGCTCTGGAACAGACATTGGTTCGGGAACAGGAACAGACTCTGGCTCGGGAACAGGAACAGACTCTGGCTTGGGAACAGGAACAGACTCTGGCTCGGGGGCGGCCATCTTGTCCGTAGACACTGGTTCGGAGGCGGCCATCTTGTCCGTAGACACTGGCTCGGAGGAAGTGACGTGAACAGTCTCTGGATCAGCAGAAGTGATGTGAACAGTCTCTGGTTCGGCCATCTTGTCCGTAGACACTGGCTCGGAGGAAGTGACGTGAACAGTCTCTGGATCAGCAGAAGTGATGTGAACAGTCTCTGGTTCGGCCATCTTGTCCGTAGACACTGGCTCGGAGGAAGTGACGTGAACCGACTCTGGATCGGCCATCCTGTCCGCAGACACTGGCTCGAAGGCGGCCATCTTGTCCGTAGACACTGGCTCGAAGGCGGCCATCTTGTCCGTAGACACTGGCTCGGAGGAAGTGACGTGAACAGTCTCTGACTGGGCAGAAGAACGTGGACAGTCTCTGGATCGGCAGACGTGACTTGAACAGTCTCTGGATCGGCAGACGTGACTTGAACAGTCTCTGGATCGGCAGACGTGACCAGCGGCGAAGGCTCTGGGCTGGACGGGACCAGCGGCGAAGGCTCTGGGCTGGACGGGACCAGCAGGGCGCGGCGCAGAGGCGGGACCGGCAGGGCGAGGAGTCTGGGAACGCCCACCGGAGCCTGGCAAACCAAACGAGTCCTCCTTCTCCTCCTGCGACGGCGAGTCACTGGGCCTGATACTCTCACTTGGCTAGATTCGGCACTTGACTCACTTGTCTCGGCATTTGACTCACTTGACTCACTCGATTCACTTGACTCACTTGACACGGCACTTGATTCACTTGACTTGGCACTTGACTCACTTGACTCACTTGATTCACTTGACTCGGCACTTGACTCGGCTCGTGACTCACTTGACTCACTCGATTCACTTGACTCACTTGACTTGGTACTTGACTCACTTGACTTGGCACTTGACTCACTTGATTCACTTGACTCACTCGATTCACTTGATTCACTTGACTCGGGTTCGTCGAGGCTGAAGTGACGTGCTGGTTCGGAAGACAGAAGCTCAGGCATGTCGATCTCGGCTGGAAGAAGCTCAGGCATGTCGGTTTCGGCAGGAAGAAGCTCAGGCATGTCGGTCTCGGCAGGAAGAAGCTCAGGCATGTCGGTCTCGGCAGGACGAAGCTCAGGCATGTCGTGGAAAGCGGGCTCGACTCGGTTCATGTGAGGCGCGGGCTTGTGGAGCGCGGTGTCGGCAGTGCGGATGCGGCGAACGGGCTTTCTCAGAGCTCGATTGGAAACTCTCTTACGTGAACTGTGCTTGGGATTACCTGGAACGGTTTTGACGGAATGCCCTGGTTTGGGAACACAGCTGATTTCCTCAGCGAGTCCTACAGTGAGTGACGAACCGCACACCCACAACGCTCGGTCGAGGAACTGCACAAAAGAGAGGTGTTCCGCATCTAACAGAAGCATTGCGCCGAGCGTGTCGTCCATCCCACTCCAGAAATTATACTTGAGTGTTTCCTCACTCA
This sequence comes from Gila orcuttii, assembly GCA_026230005.1. Classification (NCBI taxonomy): domain Eukaryota; kingdom Metazoa; phylum Chordata; class Actinopteri; order Cypriniformes; family Leuciscidae; genus Gila; species Gila orcuttii. The sequence goes on along the minus strand of JAPDVR010000004.1, from coordinate 46,376,365 downwards.
AATTTGTCTCATGATAACACTCTAGGTAAGCCCTCACGTACTCTTCAAGCGACCGTCCATTCTGGTAGAATCCGTCCTCCATCATAATACCTCTTGTTTTACAGTCGGTGGTTCTAACTGCTAGATCCTGGTGGTCAGTTATTCTGTCACGAAATTGCGTGGAAGCAAAGGCGGTAGTCGGATCTAAATGCAGCAGTAGACTTTAATAACACAGACTTGGGTAAACTCAGAACAGACAAGACACTCGTGGTACGTAAACGCATTCAATAACTGACAAAGACAGGGCAGAAACACAGGGCTTAAATAATCAGAGACAAACGAGCAGACAGGATAACAAGGGGGCGTGGATAACAAGAAACACCTGGGAGAACTAATGACAAGACAGGGAGCCACTAAACATGACAGGACACAAAACCACATCGTGACAAGAAAGATATGAGACATTTCCTGATTCTTTTTTTGACATGACATTAATCCCTCACCATAGCTAAACCGTTTGAGATATTCAATATCCGTTCACAATTTAGCATCTTTAAGGTATTTTCATCATGTTGAAAAAGTTTGGCGTGAATAAAATAAACTACTTAGGAGGAGTAGCTAAAAACTCAGAATCTGAAATCCACATTCAAACCAAAATATCTGACTTCCTGTTGGTCGTCGCTAATGACTATAAATTAGAAAGTTGTCCGGCTCGAAGAGTACAATATACATACGGAGTTTTGTTAATGTAGATAAAACTAACCCCCCCACTTTTGTCAAAAGCATTTAGAAAGTGACACACTTCCTGCTGCCAGTTGGTGGCGCTATAACTTTGACTCACAATAGTTACATCCATCTGATCGGCCTCTTACCACGAACACACTGCTGAAGTTTCATCAAGATCAGTTAATGTATGCAGAAGTTATAACACTTCGTGTTTCTCTTTTCTCGCCATAAATTCGTTTCCACGCCACGGCCAATTTTTGAGATATCAAAAATCCGTCCGCAATTTAGCATCCCCAATGTGTTGACCTCAAGCTGACCGAGTTTTGTGGCAAACAGATGCAATCTCTAGGAGAAGTACTTCAAATTCCAGAGCAAGCGTTCTCCAAACAACCCATAATAGCCGACTTCCTGTTGGGCTGGCGTAAAACTTGACCGAGGAAAAGTTGTTCGGCCCGATGACATCTATATGTGTACTGAGTTTCATATTAATTCATGCAAGCGTGTTTGATCTATGGACCAAGTTTTGGGGACCCCGTTCAAGGGGGCGCTGTTGAGCCCCCCTGCCACGCCCGGCTACCAGCTTCAGCCCGGCCCTGATGGCTGTGGGCTCTGACCTGTGTGCAAAGTTTCAAGAGTTTTCAAGCACGTTAAAGGCCCCAAAAGCCCCTGAAACCTTGAACACCATTAAAATAATAGACAAATTCCCCAAACCCCCCACACACACAGAGACAGAGGGAGAGGGAGGGAGAAAATTCTCCTAAAAATCACATTCAAACCAAAATATCTGACTTCCTGTTGGTCGGAGCTAATGACTGTAAATTAGAAAGTTGTCCGGCTCGAGAATAACAATATACATACCGATTTTTGTTACAGTAGGTAAAACTAATACCCCATTTTTGACTAAAGGTGGCGCTACTGAGCCCCTCACCACACCCGTTTTTGAAACTTTGCACATGTCTACTAGGTAATAAATGAGATGTGTCTGTCGAGTTTCATGCAATTTGAAGAATGTTAAGAGTCTCAAAAGCATCAAAAAAGAATCTTAAAGTTGAATGCGTTGCCATGGCAACAGTATTTAAGATATCAATAATCCTTTCACAGGTCTACATCTGGCGTGTGTTTACATTATACACATAAAGTTTGAAGCAAATCGGGTAAAAATAAAGAGGGTGATTTCAAAGCATTTTGAAAGTGATACTTCCTGCTGCCAGTTGGTGGCGCTATATCTTTGACTCACAATAGTCACATCCATGTGACCGGCCTCTTACAAGGAACACACTGCTGAAGTTTCATCAAGATCAATTAATGTATGCTGAAGTTATAACACACTTCCTGTTTCCATTATTCGCCGTAAATTTGTTTCCTCGCCACGGCCAAACCATTCGAGATATCAAAAATCCCCTGGCAATTTTTCATCCTCAATGTCTTGACTTCATGCACACCGAGTTTGGTGATGATTGGGTGAATTCCCTAGGAGAAGTGTTTTAAATTCCTGAGCATGCGTTTCCAAACAACCCTAAATAGCCGACTTCCTGTTGGGCTGGCGTAAAACTTAGAGCACGAAAGTTGTTTGGCCCAATGACATCTATATGTGTACCGAGTTTCAGATTATTACATGCAAGCGTGTTTGATATATGGACAAGTGTTCAAACCTCGTTCCAGGGGGCGCTGTCGAGCCCCCCTGCCACGCCCGGGTACCATCTTCAGCCCGGCCCTGATGGCCGCGGGTTCTGACCCGTGTGCAAAGTTTCAAGAGTTTTCGAGCACGTTAAGGGCCCCAAAAGTGCCCAAAAGGTAGTAAAATAATAATAAATATAGCTGCGAGGAGCGATTACGGGCCCAAGCCGGTGGCACCGCAACCCTGGTGCGCCAGGGTGGCGGTACCGCCGGCTTTGGCCCTTCATCGCTGCTCGCGCGCATATAAATATATATATATATATATATAAAGAAGCCGGTGGCACCGCCACCCTGGTGCCTTTAGGGTTATTGTGCACGACGTGCAAAAACTTAACCCTGCTTTGATTGTCGAAAAGAAGTGTGCTGTAGAGCTTGCATCAGTTTGGGTGCATCAAGTGCGCATCGAGGGCACATATCAACCACAAAGTATGCGTGAGCAACCTTCTGAAACCTAAAATAAAAAATGAGACACATCATCCATGGGTCTCATGGATTTAACGGACACATGAAATAAGTACAAACGAGTATTCATATGAAGTGTGCCATTTGGGACAGGGCCTATGATCTTGAACCACAATAGCCTCATATATGAGATAATTTAAATATAGAATAATTTTTTATGTCATAGGATGTCATAGCTCAATATGTTTTTCAGCACTTAAATGTGTAAATATAGAAGCCCAGTATTTATCTGGAGGTCTTTTTACAGGTTTATTAATGTAATTATATTTTACGCTTATGTGTCCTATGATATGCAATGGAAGTAAATTTTAATGTTTAACATGGGTGTATTCACAACACATAGCATACGATATAATATCTTTAGATTATTCATCATTATGTTGTCTCTGCCTTTTCTGTTTTAATGATATTCAGAACAGAAAAACTAAATGTTCCTTATAATTTTAATGAACACTAACTTTATTCTCATCTGAATTATAAATAATTGATTTCCGTATAAAATGATTTCAGCGCCTCTCTCTCTCTCTCTCTCTCTCACACACACACACACAGTTCGATCGCGCCCGCGCCTCTCCCTCTCTCTCACTCTCTCTCTCTCTCTCTCTCTCTCTCTCTCTCTCTCTCTCTCTCTCTCTCTCCCTCTCTCTCTCACACACACACACACACGCACACAGTTCGGGACTAATAACTGTAAATTAGAAAGTTGTTCGGCTTGAAGAGAACAATATACACGCCAATTTTTGTAACTGTAGGTAAAACTAACTAAGTTATAACACACTTTATGTGTCCTTTTTTAGTCATAAATTCATTTCCTCGCCACGGCCAAACCGTTCGAGATATCAAAATTCCGCTGGCAATTTATCATCCTCAATATCTTGACTTCATGCTGACCGAGTTTATTGGCATTCCGATCAATTCCCAAGGAGAAGTATATCGAATTCCAGGGGCATGCGTTTCCAAACAACGCATAATAGCTGACTTCCTGTTGAGCTGTCGTTAAACTTCGAGCACGAAAGTTGTTCAACCCGATGAGATCTAAATATGTACCGAGTTTCATATTATTACATGCAAGCATGTTTGATATATGGACAAGTGTTCGAATCGCATTCCAGATTGCGTCGAGCCCCCCTGCCACGCCCGGGTACCAGCTTCAGCCCGGCCCTGATGGCCGCGGGTTCTGACCTGTGTGCAAAGTTTCAAGAGTTTTCGAGCACGTTAAGGGCCCCAAAACCTTGAAAAACAAAAATAAAAGCATTCTCACTCAGCAGACAAATCCCCCTCCCCTCAAACACACGGAGAGACGTAGGGTCAGAGAGAGAGGAAGAGAAAATTCTCCAAAACATCCACATCCAAACCAAAATATCTGACTTCCTGTTGGTCTGAGCTAATAACTGTAAATTAGAAAGTTGTCCAGCTCGATATGAACAATATACATACTGAGTTTTAAGATTGTAGATAAAAGTATAGACCTAACTCCCCCTCTTATGTCAAAAGGTGGCGCTACTGAGCCCCTGCACCACGCCCGTTTCTGAAACTTTGCACATGTCTACTGGCTAATAAATGTGATGTGTCTGTCGAGTTTCATGCAATTTCAAGTATGCTAAGAGTCTCAAAAGCATCTAAAAATAATCTTAAAGTTTGATGCGTTACCACGGCAACAGTATCTAAGATATCAATAATCCTTTCACAGGTCTACATCTGGCGTGTGTTTACATTATACACATAAAGTTTTAAGCAAATCGGGTAAAATTAAGAGGGTGATTTAAAAGCATTTTGAAAGTGACACACTTCCTGCTGCCAGTTGGTGGCGCTATAACTTTGACTCACAATAGTCACATCCATGTGATCGGCCTCTTACAGCGAACACACTGCTGAAGTTTCATCAAGATCAGTCAATGTATGCAGAAGTTATAACACACTTCCTGTTTCCATTATTCGCCATAAATTTGTTTCCTCGCTACAGCCAAACCGTTCGAGATATCAAAAATCCCCTGGCAATTTTTTATCCTCAATGTCTTGACTTCATGCACACCGAGTTTGGTGACGATCGGGTGAATTCCCTCGGAGAAGTGTTTCAAATTCCTGAGCATGAGTTTCCAAACAACCCATAATAGCCGACTTCCTGTTGGGCTGGCGTAAAAAGTAAGAGTACGAAGGATATATGAAACGATGAGATCTATATGTGTACCGATTTTCATATTAATTCATGCAAGCGTGTTTGATATATGGAAATGTTTTCGAATCCCATTCCAGGGGGCGCTGTCGAGCCCCCCTGCCACGCCCGGGTACCATCTTCAGTCCGGCCCTGATGGCCGCGGGTTCTGACCCGTGTGCAAAGTTTCAAGAGTTTTTGAGCACGTTAAGGCCCCCAAAAGTGCCCAAAAGGTAGTAAAATAATAATAAAGAATAATAACAATAAATATAGCTGCGAGCAGCGATTACGGGCCCAAGCCGGTGGCACCGCAACCCCGGTTCCTTTAGTTACCTAAAGGCACCGGGGTGGCGGTGCCGCCGGCTTTGGCCCTTCATCGCTGCTCGCAGCTATATTTATATATATCTATATATATATATATATATATATATAAAAGAAGCCGGTGGCACCGCCACCCTGGTGCCTTTAGGGTTATTGTGCACGACATGCAAAAACGTAACCCTGCTTTGACTGTCAAAAAGAAGTGTGCTTTAGAGCTTGTATCAGTGTGGGCTCTGCAAAAGTGCGCATCGAGGGCACATATCAACCACAAAGTATGCGTGAGCAACCTTCTGAAACCTAAAATGAATAATGAGACGCCCTACGGTCTCATGGATTCAACGGACACATGAAATAAGTACACAAGACAAGAGTATTCATATGAAGTGTGCCATTTGGGTCAGGGCCTATAATCGTGAACCACAATAGCCACAAATATGAGATCATTTAAATATAGAATAATTTTTAATGTCATAGGATGTCATAGCTCAATATGTTTTTCAGCACTTAAATGTGTAAATATAGAAGCCCAGTATTTATTTGGAGGTCTTTGTACAGGTTTATTAATGTAATTATAAAGACACCAACCCTCCCTCCCCTCCCCTCCCCTCCCCTCCACTCCCCTCCCCTCCCCTCCCCTCCGCTCCCCTCCCCTTCCCTCCCCTTCCCTCCCCTCCCCACACAGACACACGCACACAAAGAATGGCAGGGGGCACAAGAAATCCATTCAAACTACAATATCTGACTTTCTATTGCTCAGAGCTAATGACTTTAAATTAGAAAATTGATCGGCTACA